>JASFDE010000092.1:0-55524 GCA_036937135.1 Nidula niveotomentosa | reverse complement strand
CATTTCTTATCATATACAAAGAGTGGCGGAAAATGAAGCACACCTCAGTATGCCACACTTAGAATCCTGGCATAGAGCGATCTGCCATGGCTGCACGCCACTGCACGCCACTGCACGCCACTTACACGCCAATGCACGCTCAGCCACGGCAATTTTCCTATGCCCTATTTTTGAAATTCGACACCTATAGAGGTGTCAAATGTGAACTTACAGTGAAATCAAGAAACGAGTGAGCATAACTCAAGTTGCAATGAGTGCTTATTGATGATGTATATTGAGGAAAATATCTTGCATGCTGGTGATTGGCATGCTGACGGATAATTTTGGCAGTGTGTGCACGCTGATGCATGCCGATGCACACTGCGGCACGCCGGTGGTATGCCATGGCACGCCTTGCGACGCCGACTTACCTATGCCCCTCCGGAAAGCGACTTGATGATTACGTGTGCTAGTCTTACGCTTCTCTGTCAACTCACTTGAATTTGAAGCTTTGAAGAGCTGTTACTTACTCCAGTCAAAAAGCATAGTCATATAAACACTATTCATTATTATAATGGACTTCTGAACATTTCTTCTATACTTGTGTTTAAACTATAGTTTGAAGAATTTCGCAAGTTCCATTATTACGTTGTTAAGTCTTCAATGTAGCCGGGTCAAGGAAGCGGATGAAACGGTTGACCGCTGAAAGAACTTGAAACGTTGGCCTTACATTAAACCGTTACACTGAGACTCGTAGCAAGACATTTCTGACGTATGTCTCACATCTCACCATACTGTAGTCAAGTTAAAAATACAGAAGATCGTGCATTAGAAGAGAAATAGAGACGGAAACCTCGCGTATTGATAATTAAATATTTACACAGTATCATTGTTTAACTGCGACTCCAACTTGTAACTGTTGAGGTAAATCCATTGACGTTGTTGGCTTGGTTTATAACGCCACCACTGTTAATACTAAGCTGGTAGGTGGTTGCGACAGTCGATAGACCATAAATGTTTACTGTTGAACCAGAGTCGATGTTAACGATTTGAGATTGACAATTGTTGGTTGTCAGGCATGTTTGAGCGTATCCCTGGAAATTTAATATATAAGAGAAGGCTTAATACGTTTATAGTAAGTTCAACTCGCCTGGAAGAAGCTATATAGCCCGGCGCCTTTGTGCAAGGATAAGATATAAATCACAGCTGAGGAAAGGAAGCTCACCGAATATAATAATGTTATTAGAATTTTGGATGCTAAGACCCCATGCAGACGGGCTACCACTATATGGCGCCGGGTCATGGAAAGCTGAATTCGACACAAAAGGAGCAGGAGAGACGGGTCCTGGCTGGTAATAAGGCTACAAAGTGAACTATATAAGTGGTGCTCCCAAAATATTTTGCTTTTTGTCTTACAGTCTCGGTTTGTATCAATCCCATATAGTGGTTAGCGGCATTGACCAAACTGTACTGATAGATAACATGGTGCTCCGCTTTGAAGAAACATCATTACATAATTCGTTCAATAGCGGCATTGAACAAACTTACAAGCTGCAGAGAACCCGATATTGTCAGCTAGAATCGGAAGCGAAATTGGAAGTAAATCATACCTGTACCGATGAGCCACACTGGCCCTTGAGATTCTGAAAGTATACCGCGGCCGGCGTATACGGTTATTTGAGAAGTACCGTCTCCATCAAGATCATGATCAGCTTGCCAGACCCAAGTTCCCTGAAGCGATGTAAAGTTATGCGACAGTTCCGTTGAAAAACTTCACTAACCTCAAGATAGGCAGTCGACGATGTGGTGAGATGAAGACTCAAGAATGCAGAAAAGCATGGGTTATATCCAGCAGCGCCTGACTTTGGGCATTGGGCGGGTTCAAGATTAGTTCCAGCAGCTATGGGTTCAATAGTAAGATTGAGCTAGAATTCTGAGCAGTGAGCATAATCTTACCGCCTCCTAGCCTAGTGTAGCGAGCAAATAATTATGAGAATGGACATTTCGTCTATAGTAGGCTGTTAATTACCTTATATGCGAATCCCACATTCCCGCACCAGCTGGCGTGTTTGCTGGTTGTTGCACGTTCCATTCCACGACGATAGCTCCGGCAGCTGAGGAAGACATAAGACATCAGAGCAAATGAAAGGCTTGACTGCTTACCAGGGCCGACAGTTGTAAACACAAAATCAGTTATTTCTAGTATTCCTTGGGATCCCGAAGCGCCGGCTCTGACCACAGGCTGGGGATTGTTATAGTCTTGGAACGCAGAACCTTTTCCAGCAATAACAGTCCAAGCCTCTCCGACCATTTGAGTTCCCGCAGGGATAGTTAACGTGGACGTGACGATGTATGTACCAGCGTCGAAAAAGATAATCTTGCATCCTGAGTACTACAAAAAAGTCATAATTTGGTAAGCAAAAAATGCAACCGCGTGCGAGATATAACATACTTGACTGAAGATGCTGTTCAGCGCTGCTGTATCATCTGTAACGCCATCTCCTTTGGCACCGAGATCTCTGACGCTTACGAACTGGCTAACACTGTAAGCTGCATACTGTGGGTGCGTTTTGCTGACTATCCGACCCGAGCTATCAAGCAAGCTCGACGCTTTGTTTGGCGCAGGAATGCTTCCTTGAGTAAATACGCCAGTAGGATTTGTTCCCTTGTAGACGTTTCCTTGGCCCCAAGACGAAATTGTGGTTGTTCCACCAGCTAGGACAACAGCACCTCCAACTACTCCAACAGCAACAGGGACGTTGTTAAGCTTGATGTTGTTGAGCACTAGAGAGCCCGCGAGTTTGCCGTTGCTAGCCTGGGACGTGCGAACAAAGATAGGGGTATTTGTTATTACCGCGTCGATGATAGCTTGACCACCAGTTGTCTAGAAGGCTGATAAATCTATCATTGAAGATATTAATAGTATATATAATTTACTTGGGTGCTTTCGGTGAGTCCTCCTGTTGCAAGGTCAAATCCGACCTAAATAATCAAATTCAGTAAGCTAATAGCGATCGCCTCAGTGAGCGATAGGCTCTTACTTGACAGTTATTGAAAGTAACGCCTTGGTATGTCCAACCTTGACCAAGAGATTAAAACTTGCTATTGGTCGTGTACGAATAACAACATACCCCAGTTCCACAGGCTGTATACTCCGGTCTGTGCATTATTGACGGTGACGTTTCTAACGGTGAATCTATCCCAAAGCACACCTTCAAATTATGTTTTGTAACAATCGAAAACCAAACACGTACTGCTGATTTCCACCCCAAATTCCGAATTTGCCTTCACGAATCATTAAACGACTGGATATGAATACTCATATCTCGCTTACCTCCATTGAAGACGAGGTCTCCCATAAATCCTCCGCTATTTAATGAATTAGAGATAACTCTTAAAATCGAATAAGCTACTATACCTTCCATTTTCCATCCAAATACCTTTAAAATACGGCAGTTAACCTGTGTTTACTCATGAAAGAAGAAGAATGAAGACCTTGATGCGCCGTATTCGAAGCAGTCGACATTTGAACGACGATGTTCATCAATGAGGTTGCTTGTGAGACTTGCCAATGGATACCGGTCCCTTGAGAATTTGTGGCTGGAACTCTGCAGAAAAGAATGAGGTTCGTAATGTAGAAAATAGCCCAAAAAATAGACATACCTCGTGACATCGATGACGAAGTTCCTCACAGAACGGTAGCTAGCGAAAGTTTATTAAGCATGCGACCTACTTTTTTATTATTAATATACCCACAAGTTATTCTGGTTAACCCAATATTGGGAACCTCCACCTCCAGGAATATAAGGATCTGCATCTATGAAGAAAGGATATTATTTGTCGTAAACATTCGCAGGCAGCCACTCAACCATACCGATGACGGCCATTCCACTGAAGCTTGCAGCGGCAAGAAGTGTAGGTGGGTGCTTAGCATCTCCGATAAGCTGGGTGTAGTAGAACGGAATAATGGGGGCCGAAATAAGATATGTGCTATCAAAGTCTTCAGTTTAGACTGATGTCGGCAACCGAAAGTCGTACTCACCCGCTAGGGAAGTAGACTACGGCTGGTGTTAGACTGCATACAACATAGAAGGGCTTTTAGCGTAGGCCGAAAAGTTCGCTAACACACATACGTGGACGAATCGCAGCCTTCGCCACAGCGATTTTGCGAGGTAATCGCAGCACTTTGAGATACAGGGGAAGCATCAGCAATTCTGATAGCTTAAACATGCCAAAAAAAAACTTGCTTTATGGCGGCAGTATCGTCGTGGACTCCATCGCCAACAGCACCAAACGTCTGGATTGGCACCATAGGTGTGTGTTGCGCTAGTGCATATCAAGACTGATCTAGCTTACCTGAACGTTACGGAATACGGTATACCCGCTGGGATTAGAATTGAATGCGGATTTGCCCTGATGCTTGATATTCTGCATCCAGAATGGATCGTTGGGGCCGGAAGTGCCTGCGCCGAGAGGGGTACTGCATGTCGTTCCTAATCCAGCGACAACCGCAGCCAAACTCAACAAAGTAGACAACGAGAGGAAGGAGACGAGAGAGCGCATACTGGCAGGCTCGTTGTTAGCATGACAATCGAGAAGTCCTAGATTTATATGGCCATTTTTCGGAGCGCAACCTGGAAAGAGTTAGAATGGGAACCGAGATAAAGTATCTCGCCACATGTTCTTCACTCCGTGTGACGCTTCCAGACGGAAGAGCTTCCTTTACCTGAGCAGACATAAGGATGTCCTCTGCACTCAGTCGGCTGAGAGAAGAAGAAAAAATGCATAGCAGCCCTACCGGATATGCTCGGAAATCACGGCGGATCAGGTGTCCATTTTGAACATGTATAGCACACGAAGAGTATGAGACCAGAGTGGTATGTCGTGGGGTGCGAGTCAGGTGTTAAGTCCACCATGTCGTGGTAGACGAGAAGGATGGGTGATATAGCAGTAACCAGGAGAATCATCCGGTAAGGAGAAACCAATGCGATTGCGTGTGTATAACTTTTTAGGCATCACAAAACGTCATAGTGACCATTTGGATCCAAGTCTACCTTACGCTCGTCGATCGCGTGTTGTACACGCGTGATAAACGGAATTAACCGACGCTATTCCGACTCACGCTACAAAGAAGTCCCGCAACAGATCCGTGGACTGAAGATGTTTCTCCATGAGAGTAAAGTTCGCCGTAGCTTAACGGCGTGACCAACCTAGCAATTCAGTGCTGTTGCGAAAATAACCTGACGGACGTGTCCGAGTACATTGCTACAGAACGATGAATGCGCTCCTGACTTCTGGGCGCGTATTTATATAGCCTCGGAAGATAGCAGCATGGATTTTGTCTTCTTGAACTTCAGATTACCATTCCCTTCGAAACATACGGGAAATCTTCGTTGTCGTCTATATTGGCCTTATCCTGAGATTAACGTTAGCCGAACTGCGAATTTTGAACGTGGTCATGTGGGACGTACACTGGGTAGCTGTGAACATTCTACATGATACAACCTCATCGTCAACCATTTTAAGGAATCGTGGGGGTACTGACATGTGCTTCGAGCAATGTATCAGTATTCCTCGACAAAAGCAAGCCTAAGAGACTCCTGTCCGTATATCGGCAGTTCATCACTTTCGTATGGACTTGATATGGATACTGGACAGTACAATAGCGCGGGGATGGAGCACACTTCTATCAATATACCTGGGTTTTGTGCTCCCGTGGTCATTCGAAGTCGTAACAGCCTCCAGGTCTTCAAACAAGTTAATAGTATTCAGTCCAAGTTTAGCCTTCTGCTCATGCGACCCGAACAGCTGCATGAGTAGCAAAGCCCAGTATGCTCCTTTCAGAAGTTGAAACTGCGATTTAGCAAATCTAATTGAGAGTCAGCTGTGGTCTTGAGTATCGAAGGTTTTTGAGATCCGAGGTATCGAAATGTCATTGTATCATAGGCCACGGAATTCGCATCGGTGACTTGAAATTTTGGAGATAAGCATTTGGATGTTACAATAATATCAGGGAAGTGGAAGGGTTTCTTGCATCTCGTCGCATTATTGAGCGGAAGGCGGTTTCAAAGAGGGAGGCCATGACCAAGTTCGAACTAGTGCAAGAGCAAGGAAAAGTACATGTTGACATAAGCCCTGCACTTACGTAAGATGTTCTCACTTCTCTGGCAACGTTCACGAAAGCTGGATTGGCCATTGTTCAGGCACTCAGCGCTCTTTGCTTGCCGTCAACAACATCATTTTCGCAGGTTTTCGCGTTCAGAATCGCAAGTTTTAATGGTTTTCTAGGCTTTATCAATGCAAATTGACGTGAATATGCCCGTAGATTGACTACACGAACAAACAGAGTGGCTCTCGGATGCCTTCTGACGACGAGAGCTCTGTTGTGGAAATATCTTCCCCAGAGGTCCAATTCATATCTCAGGATGATGATGAAGAGACTTTATGGGAGGTTGTGGAGATCACTGGAGAGACCCCCAAACACTTCAAGGTGAAATGGGCAGGCATTGATCCCAAGACAGGGAAGCCGTGGCAGCAGAGCTGGGTCCCCAAGCACGATTGCACGAACGATATTGTCATTGAGTGGAAAACGAAGCAGGCCAAGAAGAAAAAGGAGCAGGAACGAAAGAAATGTACGTGAACTACGCGCTATTCTCGATTGCTTGGCTTACCGTTCCCGTCTCGTTTATAGCTTCTAAACGGGAATCCACGGCGTCCAAAAAGAATGCATCTGCGATATCACGAACCTCACGAGGTTCAGTAGACTCTTCATCCACCGCAAAGGTCGGCTCTTCTGCTTCTGCAGCCACGGCTAAGAACACCAAACCTGGCACATCGGCCTCTGGGTCATCTATTGGCAAACGCAAGCACGATTCTCGGAAGTCTATGTCAGCCGAAATATCAGCGGATGTCAATGCGCTTCGCGACGAGGAGCCCTCCCATCCCCGGAAGAAACGAAAGGTGCAGGTTGAGATGGCGGAATCGGATCCGATGTCCAGTGCGCTGATATCGTCGAGCCCTGAGGATAGGCGGAAATCCAGTGGAAAGATTGCCACTCACGAGGGCGATGACGACGAAGTAATGGAAGTCATTCGCGTCTCTTCGAAATCCAAGGGTAAAGGAAAGGCTACTTCGCTCTTCGATGACGAAGAGGAGACCGCGTCAACTACTCGGAAGTCGAAAGCAGCTACTACCCCGAAACCCTCTAAAGAAAGACAATCGAACGAGGGTAGGATGAAGGAGGAGAAAGAGAAAGTGGCGGAGGAAAGACGGAAAAAAGAGAAAGTGGCTGGGGAGAGACATTCGAAAGAGAAGGAGAAACGAGCGAAAGAGAAGGAACAGGAGGAGAGGCGCTCCAAGGAACAGGAGAAGCGAGCGAAGGAGAAAGAGGCGGAAGAGAGGTGGGCGAAGGAGAAAGCGGAGAAGGAGAGGCGGGCGAAGGAGAAAGCGGAGAAGGAGAGGCGGGCGGGAGAGAAAGAGGCGGAGGAGAAGCGGGGGGTAGAGAAAGAAGCGGACAAGAAGCGGATAATGAGAGCGAAGGAGGCTGAGGGGAGGCACTGGAAGGAGAAAGAGGCGAAGGGGAAACAGCCAAGGGATAGGCTTCCGAACGGGGAGCAGGCCACAATCAGCGGTTCTATACCGGCAGTGAAATCCCTCCCTATCGTCAACGGTGCCGGCTCTGCGAACAGCGGCAATGACACTTCGAGCAAACGCGAAGTGGCCACTGTCAATGTGGCTTCTTCAAGGGCTTCGTCAGCGGCTCAAACAAATGGTTCATCTCATGGCTCCACCTCAAATAAGCAGAACGTGGGTTCGCATATTGCTTCGAACGCTGAAGAGGAATTCTACTGGGACAACCCTAGCCTGCAAGACAACCATCATGACGACGTCATTCCAACGTCAACCAAACCCCCGCCCCAACGGGACGCAGCATTTCCGCCTACTGATCAGGATCGTGGAGAGTCCCCTGTGGCGGAGATTCCGGAGAAGGTTCCATCGTCGCCTCCAAATGTGGGTTTCATACATCCCATCCTGTCCCCCCTCGCCTTGAGTCGTCTAGCAGAATTTGACGCTGCTATTCTTGATGTGCAGAGCTTCATGGTCGATCCCGATGACGAAGCCGCTCGTGACATGGAAGACATGTATATCGAGTTTCCCGTCGTTGAACACGAACCAGCGGGTGTGCAGCCCCGGCTTCACCCCGATGCTCAACACGAGGACCAATATGAATCCGATGAGGAGCAGCAAGAGGATGTTCGGCCTGGCTTACATGCAGATGTTGAGCACAAACGTCAGCATGAGCTTGACAAGGAGCCACAGGTGGTGAAAACTCGAGGCAAACTCCCTCTTTTTCTCCCCGGATCGCCCGAGGATAGTGAGCTGGATCTTGTATATCCCAAATTAAAACCGGAATCAGAACCAGAACCAGAAGCTCTCTCGGGGCCGGTGAAGAAGTCCAAATCCGCGAGCACCAACTACTCCTACGAGCACGAGATCGTCCCAGAGACGGATTCCTCGAGAAACAACACTGAGTCGCAGGAGACCCAGGCGGAGGTACCTGCCCCGGTTAAGACTCCCTCACGCTCGACTATCAAATCCCGGATGAAGCCTCGCACGCCCAGCGGGGGGTCGAAGGCGTCACTGCCCGAGGACAATCATATCAATCGCCATCCGCTTTCTCCCGTTGATGATGGATCGAAGGAGCACGACGCTTCTCCTAAGCCTAGAGATAGCTCGAAGCTATTAGGCCCGATACCGCGTATGTCTCCCTCGATGTTCACTGCTCTTCTCCCTCCATCGTCGATGGCGCCCAATTCGACAATCGAAACTGCGGATGATGCACCCATGAGCTCGTTAGAGGCGATCGAGCAGTTTGAATCTCCCGAGAAACTGGGCCAGGATTGGCCTAAGCTCGTTCGCAGCCGGCGTGCAACATCAGAAAAGAGTGACAGGTCTGTGGAGCAGAGAGGGCAGGAGCTGGCCGAGGCTGCGAAAGAGAGGGCAAGGAAGGAGCGAGGCGAGGGGCGGCCCAACCGCATTTCGCTGTTCGATATCATGAAGAATACCTCGGAGTCTGGAGGGAAAGGAAAAGGGAAGGGAAAAGAGAAAGAGAAGCTGCTATTTCTTGACCGCCGGGAGTACGTTATATCTTCGACTCCTCATGATTCCGGTGGCACGGCTCTCGATACTGTGGTCCAGGAGATTGAGGATGCATATGTCAATCTCAATGATGGCGCTGTTGCTGAAGAGGATCAGACATTGGCCACTGAGCCTAGCGGCGAAGACTGGGATGACCACCATGCTGAGCCCATGAATCTCCGGCAGGAGGAAGAAGAATCGACGCAGGAGATCATGCAGGAGATGACAAAAGCGCGGGATATGGATGAGGTAGATATTGATGCTGGATGGGAGCCACCTGCTTCTCAAGGCCAGGTTCAGCAATCAGGTGTATCTGGTTATGAGCCAGGCGACGAGGGTGCTCGGATAGATGAGCCGATGGATGATACCCAGGTGCGTCTTTTAGCGTTCGTTCTGCTATGACGCTGACTACACATGTCTTTAGCCGCCACTGGAGCTACCAAGCTCTCCTGCTCGACCGTCCAAAAGTCCTGCACCTAAAACCCCTGTCCCCTCCAAGAGCCCCACACCTCAGCAGGAGCCTCGCGTTGAGCAACCTCCGACCAATATTGAGCCTGTTGGTGCCGCATCACGGTCACGCTCTAGGTCTAAATCAAGGGCGCACTCCGAAGGACCTAGCAAAGCTGCAAAACAGAATTCCAACTCCAGTATTCATCACACCGCTCCCACTCACCTAATCTCGCCTGAAGCTACTGTATCGTTCAATCTTGAGGTTCGTTTTTGACACTTTGAGATTTACGGTGCGATACTAATGGATAATCTTCTCTATCATAGCATTTCCCCGAGGGCGCGCCGAAGAATTTAAACTCTGCGATGACTTTGCTCGAAGTCAAATCAGAAGAAATCACCAAGCTAGACTACCAACTGTCTTTCGAGATGGACAAGAACGATGGGCTAACTAAGGAGGTAGAGATGCTGAAAGAAGCACTTAAGCACGCTCAAGATGGACCAAGCTCGAGAGAGCTTGCCCCCGAACAGGAGCTGGCTGGAGCTCGTCAAGCTTTCGAAGCTGAGAAAGTGAAGTGGGAGGTGGAGCGGGATGCTTTAACGACCTCTTTAGCTTCAGCCTCAGCAATGAAAGCTCAGGCAGTGAAAGACCGCGACTTCTTCCAAGACAACTACCGCCAGGCGTCAGCCTTTGTTGGTTCTGTCCGGGATGAGAATGCAGAACTCGAGAAACGCGCGGACATCGCTGAACAACAAGCCAAGAGCGGCGTTGCTATGGTGAAAGCCACATTTGAGCAGCGCGTGAAAGCGCTAGAGGAAGATGCCAGGGGTTGGAAAAGGATGGCCATGTTTGTGATCGAAAAAGATCAGCGTACAAACGATGATATCCGTCGACGCGCAGCGGAGGAGCCGGAGCTTAGAGCAAAGTGCCAGCGGCTAGAGGGAGTTCTAGAGGGAGCTGGGAGGCAGATCTTGATGCTGGAGAGGCAACTGACCAAGACGGAGGCGGATGGTAGGCGGCTTGAGAGCCAAGTGGACGCATGGAAACAGGAGGTAACTCGACTGAATGTGGAGCTGAACGAGGTCAAGGCAAAGCTAGATACATCCTCGAAAGGTCGGGAGATAAATGGTGCTCCCAATGATATGGTCTACCGTTGCCAGTGGCGTTTAGAGGACACTGATGAATCTTGTGGGGCGCTATTCCTGAATGTAGAGGTACGCTCCCGCTACTCTCTACGCTTATGCCCATCTTATTCACCTCCTTCAGGAACTCCAAAATCACCTATTTTCGGGGGGACATATCCATGACTGATTATTTTCCGCAAATCTCTGTATACCCGCATTTGTATAAACCTCAACTAGCATCTCTCTCGTGCGTGGTTCGCCACTGCGATGGCTTCACCAGCTCTTCTCGAATACGTATTGATCCTATCTGCACAGTTATATTATGTGGATTGTTGTATTAAGTCTCTCCGCTTTCACAGTTCTCCGACAAGACCGATGTCTGATTATGCTAACATCCCTCTACGGGTTCGCATTCCTATACTCTTGAGCACATTTTCTAGGCTCAAGCCTATCGTGTCATTCTTCTCATCAAGCCTACGGGGATTACCCTTGTAGCCGATTAAAGTGGACGGGTTTCAGCGGTTGTTACTTGCGCATCCTCTGGTGCGTAAATACTTATGGAACATTTTCCCTAGCCCTGGGCCACATACGGACGGCTAATTGTTCATGAATCGCGGTGTTAATTCGCTGCCATTACTTCTGTTTAGTACCTACCCATTGTCCATCCATGCATTCTACATATGAAAATGAAAGATCTACCCGGTAAATACTTCGTCCGTTTTAACATACAATCTGGTCCGCTTAGTTCAAACCACCAGCTTTTTTTCGCTTCTTCAATACATGAGTTGACACAACATTTCCGACATCCCAAGCTTTAGTGTTGAGCGCTGAGCACTGAAGCGCGTCGCCGATATCCAATGAAAGTGGAGGAGGCCAGATACTGGTAATCTTGCCAAAGATAAGCTGCAATCGAATTTGGGCTAGATAGCATCGAAGGTGAATATTCTGCTACCATCATTGAACGTTTGCGTCGGCGTCGGTTTTCTACTAAATAGTGGGCCGTAGATTAACACTAGAGATCGGACAGTGGGCGGTTTGTAAAATAGGAAACTTACCAAATGTGGGCTGTGAATATCTAGAACAGGTTCTTTATCTGCCCACTCAACAGACGCTCTCGATTTACACTTTACTGTTATAGATGGCCATAACTGAAAGCAGTCAAGACTCCAGACAAGGGGCACAAAATTATTCACTTTCGGCCAACTAAATAAGCCACGAAACAACAAGCTTCTATGCAAATTTATGTGGCCTCTTTTAAGTCCTTTCGAGTCGCATCAGGATTCACGGCACGACATCCATCAACTTTTGTTAAATGCATGTGCATAAATCTCTCTTTTCAAGCTATTGTCTCTGGAGTCTGACTTGCTGCACCTTGCAACTTTGTTCACTCCGAAGCACCAGTTAACTCAAGTATTAACAGTTGCAGATCATCGCGCTTTTCTACCTCGATCAGTATGTCGAACCATGTGGGGGCGAAGTCGAAGTAAAATTAGAAGACCGGGTAATCATTGCAAACATGACCTCGTGAGCGCGCGATTGTTAGTTAGGTTCAAACTTCAAGACCATTCACTCACGTGGAAACTGCGGCCGGCCAGTCATGGGCACCTTGAGCATCGGGCACCCTGATTGTCGTCATATAGGTAGGTTATGGCCGACTGTTCAGAGTTCACCGCGTCTCGCCGGTGAGTGTGGATTTCTAAACGGTTAAGCTATAGCCCCGGTTTCATTCTATTTGGTTCAGAAGATGAGGCATATTATACTCGGGGCAAGCGAGTATGAGCTATGGGGATACTACCATTATCATGAATACAGGAGAATCGGTAAGGTATAAAAAGAATGCTCAATTTCAAGGAAAAACCGCTTGTATTCAGATTCAATTCACCGAGTACACATGGTTTTCAACTCTCGCAAAATGTTGTTCTACGCGGCTGCATCTGCATTCTTGGCAGCAACGCTCTTCCCGATCAGCTTCAAACTCGTGTTACCAATGCTTATGGCTTCGCCAGTAATGAGACGCTATCAAGGCGTGTTGCGTACACCTGTGTCCTCGAAAACAAGGAGATACTTTCAAAGCGTGTCGCTCATACTTATGATCTCGATGATGACGAGACCCTCGTCAAGCGCGCTGCTCACACTTACGGCATCGACGAAGATGAGATGAAAACATATTTCTCCATAGAAATGTTATCAAGATTTATTTTGTTTTATTGAAGACCCTCTCCAGGCATGATGCACATACTTATACCGTCGATGAAGATGAAACCCTCTCAAAGCGTGTTGCACATACTTATGGCCTCGATGGCTATGAGGCTCTTGACAAATGCATAGTCCACACCTACGGTTTCGACGAAGATGAGGTGAGGATTCATTTCTCTTTACATACTTTCTCATGACTAATTTGATTTTTTTTGCAGACCTTCTCCAAACGTGTAGCTCACATTTACGGCCTTGGCGGCGATAATATTATCGCGAAGCGCATTGCGCACATTTACGGCATCGACGAAGATGAATTAAGAAATTGTTTCTCTTTGCAAGCAATATCGCAACTGATATTGATTTTTTGTAGACCTTCTCCAAGTACATCGCCCGCATCTATGGCCTCGACAATGATGAGGCTCTCTCCAAGCGTGTTGTTCATATTTACGGTGTTGATGAAGATGAGAATCTATTCAAGGGCGTTGCATACTTATGGCGTTGATGAGGACGAGTAAGGCCTCCCTTCTCTTCACAGGATTGTCATAAATAATTAAATTTTTTAAGACCCTCTCCAAGCGTGTAGCTCACACGTAGGGCCTCTCTGATGATGAGACCCTTTCCAAGTGTGTTTCACATACCTATGGCCACTCTGATGACGAGATTCCCTCGAAACGCGTTGCTCACACTTATGGCCTCTCAGATAAAGTAAGAAATAAATACTTCTTCTGGTATTACAATCGCGTCTAATATTGATTTTTAGACCCTGGCCAAGTGCGTCGCTCACATCTACGGGCTAGATTCTGATGAGACCCTCGCTAAGCATGTTGCCCTCACTTATGCGCTCAATGATGATGGAACCCTTGTTAAATGCGTTGCTCCTTCATATGGACTCGATTCTGACGAGTCTCTGTCGAAGCGTGTTGCCCATACATACGGTGTTGACGAAGATGAGGTAGGTAATTCATCTGTAGGTCGAAGTAAATTTCTAGAATTGACCTTATTTTTTCAGACCCTATATGAACGAAGAATCCGTCATAGGTAAATGCGATTGGTTGTACATATAGAGTTTCTGTTAAATTGTATTGGATAGTAAATCTTCTCGTCCGTGCCGACATTAGCAATAAACGTTCATTTCATATGCATATATGCATATTATGGACAGTCGAAAGAAATGAATATCCCTCAGGCATCATATCGAGTTATATGAATGTGTATGCATCATGCGATATTCGTGCAAATCATAATAAACTACTTAGCACCAGTGGTGAAATCGTCAAGTTATCCTACAAAACATCCAAAGCCCAAACTAAACGGTTTCCTTCTGCTCGATGCTCTCCTTCTCCGACATCTCCGGCTGAGAGGAGTGAGAGAAGTCGGGGACAGGAATTTCTTTGGCTATGCGCGACGAAGCCACGAAGAGAACCACAGATGCAATTGTGGTGGAAACAAAGGAGAGCCAAGGGAAAGCAGCAAGCAGCTTGACTAAGAAGAATATCACATTTAATTTGTCGGAAAGAAGGAATAGAATAATAAGCTCACGGTAATAAAGCTTGGAGTAAACACTTGTCGATCCCGTAGACGCCTCAAGTTTCTGGATCAACGCATGTGGCAGTTCGGTGGTTCCAACGAAAGCATGGACTTCGGCGCTGCGGGTGGCGAAAAATAGCATGAAAGGAATCATGCATGCCAGCAGCCAAACAGAACAGAATGCGAGGATAATAGCCTGCAGGCGGAGGGTGCGCATGGAGAAAGCGCGCGTGAATGGAAGGAACATCGCCGCGATGAAGTTAAAAATTAGAACAGCGATGAATGCAGTAAGCGCTGTAGTGACAATCCCAACATCGAGGATGTCTGAGAGAGATATTGTGAGATCAAGAAAGGCAGACTCGGACGAAATGGGGTAGGTACCACTGGTATTGATTGTGATGACGGTGGGAGCTGTAACCGCGGCTTTAATATGCGATTTAGATTGGTTGGACTTCACCAGCGCATTGAGGCCTTGAGAAGAAATTAGTTCCGGTTCAACAAGTAATAACGTGTATGAGACTCACCAACGCTCGCAGCCATGACAGAAAATATCCATGCCAAAGCAAGGGATATAAGACGAGCAGTGCGCAGAGGGCCAGCAGAGTCGCTCATTTTGATGTCAAAGCAGAGTTGAATGGGGCGGTAGAGTCCTAGAATTCCAGCCGTCGCTCCATCCTTTTTAGCTGTTTTCGATACTCCTCGAAGACACTGAGTTTAGCGTTGGATCTGGGAGATATCCCGATCAGATCCGGGTGACATTGTTACGCTTGGCGTCATAGGAGTTGCCTGGTCCATATGCACCGCTGGTCACACGATCTGTCCCTGTAGGCTGCCTCCGCTTCCGTTCCTTTCATTCACCAATCCCGTCCTCGTACAAAAGGCTCGTAGCCTGTGATTCTTCATTTTTTTGCGCAGTATTGGAGTCTGTTCAGTACACTGATTCTCAAATAAATCAACGCAGTTGCTACGCAGATTTGTGTGACTGATGTGTGCGAAGTCATGACAATCCGCGTTTAATAACTGTTGCCCCGGCTTTCGTATCTCCGTAATTGCTCTACCTTAATAAATCGCCAGGGTGAGAATTCAATTATCTCAGGTGCCTTTGATGCAAAACTGATCTTTTCGCGTCTATCAGTTGAAGAAAACATACAACGTCGTAAAGATCAAGGTTCAATTCGGGTTCAAACGGGATGTTGAAAAGGGTGCAGACACTGAAAAAACCACATTTCGTCATAGTATAATCCTGCATATATTTGAGCAGCAAATGCGAACGTATTCACCCCAAAGGCAGCGGCGAGGTGGTGAGCTTCAGTACGAGATGGGGCAGGCAAGATTGATGGTATTACATAACGTCACGTTCAAACAAATCTATGTAGCAACTGCGTTAATTGTTTGAGAATCCGTGTTACTGAACAGCCTCTTAATGTCCCTGTAATTGACCCTCTGCTTTATTATCCGAGTATGTGGTCAATGACAAGATACCGTTCTCATTGACAGCAAACTGTGAGTTCGCATCTCTCCGCATGTTCAGGAACTTGGAATTCACGGATGCGCAATGTTTCAATCTCAGCCGTCGTGTAATCCTATTTTCAAAGGCCCCGACGCAGTGCGCACTGTGGAGAAATAATTGCTTAGCACATGTCAGTGCGGGCCGACAAGCATTTTTTTATTTCCAAAACGGAGCTTGATGGGGAAACAGTATGCCGCAGCGCCCCTCCCCACAACCCCAGACGACCCCATACGGATGATTTTTTGTCCTGCGAGGCTTCCGGTTGAGATCTCTTGGAGACTGGAGTGCGTGCGTAGCTCCAACAGAACTTCAAGAGAGGCCAATTACAGCAGTTTGTCATAATTGTGATTTAAATACTAATAATTCCTGGCTCCCGCTGTGGAACGGAACGCGGTGCGTGGTATGGCAGAGTACCATGCGATGTGGCTTGGTATCAAATATGCCCTTCGGGACAACTTCGCGGAGCCCTCAACGCTTCTTGCCATGTCGGTTGGGGTTTTTTTTTTCTAATCTAGGCGATCCATTTTGCACGTCTACATGCACGTTGAAATGGGTAGAAACACCGGAGTGCACGCTTTCTGATTTCCATACTCTTGCAGAAGTTTGAATAAAGCATAGGCACACATATTTGAAAATTGGGAGTAAACACGCACAAGAATTACACCCCGGTAAATTTCGAGCTTCTTGGAACAAGCTTGGAAGGTATATGTATCTCGCTTATGAACGCATACATGCAGGGCCCCTGAGCCACCTCACCACTAGCTTGGGCGATCGGGCGGAGCCTGGTTATCATGATTAATCCCCAACGGGTAGGCGGGGTAACGAGTTCAATCTCTTGCTCTTTTACCCCACCGATCGTGGTGTCCGGGTCCTTCTACGCTGACTCGATGCACTTCGACGCACCCCGCTGTGCTACATGCTCCTATGAAGTACAGCCTCGAAGAAATTCGATATTGAAATAACATAGGTAGGCCACCGTGAATTTTGTCTTCCCTTCGCGAGCATGTCATGATCTATGCGGGTCGAAGTTGACATGCTTATCCGATATCATCATGAACGCCTGTCGTGGAACAGTGGAATGTGCGATATTTATCACTTTTCTCGCCCGCCTCGCCTGCTGGAGTACTTTCTCCCGTTCATCACAATCGACATCAACGGTTCAACCTGCATCGCAATCGCCCTGTGTAATCCAACCAGCAACGTACGGTTTGTTACGGTGTATATTTAGACGCAGTTCTGGACGGTGACTGAAACGAAGAAATATTCGTGGTATATCTTTGTTGGAAATCTGGGAGAAACATCCAGCACATACTATACCTCGGGATTAGTTATCTGATGAGTAATCTGCTTAGTGATATACTTATGATAGAATTTACTAGAAACCCTAGGATATGGTATATAAGCAGTAGATACAGTAGTGTACACCTTGTGGATTTATAACCTACAGCCTAACAGCTACGTACCGACTACCAAAACTACAACAATCTTATTGCGTATTTTCGGACCTTGAGCGTCAGCTCTGTCCTATTAATCTTTTTTTTTTTTTGAATCCTCGTTTATTATCCTGTATGGCGAACCACATGATCGATAATATACATGTACAATAACGTTATTTCTAGTCTAAGAGACCTCCTATTGACCTTAGAATACCGATTATTCTGTATCTATGACAAGCCTGTAGGCTGTAGATGGATTAGCCGCAACCGTTAGGATTAAGTGATCCGATTCCCCATCTATTATATGTTATTTATCGAGATACAAGTCACGCTCATCTTTTCCACTCAGGGGCTCAAAAATTATATCGCCCCTCTTACTCACAGTTCGCTCGATTAGGACTCTAGGAGCCTTGGAAAACCTCATTTTCAAGGCTTAATACTTCCATGATTCACTCCTACAATTCCGAGTATAGGATGTATCAGTTACTTCATTGATTCTTCTGGCTTCATAAGCAGAGGATATAAAGATCTTCCATAGCGTCTGTAACCGTTTCGTTATGAGCAAGTCACTGACGCTAACTCTTCTACGTATTTTTATAATGTAATAAATAACTGGCTTGGGCTAGTGCGTATAGGAATCGCGAGCAGACCAGTGTACACTGTAAATGCGACGCCATTTTGCTTCGTCATTTTGAAGTTTTGAAGATCAGGAGTCTCCATCGTATGTAGTTAGTGAAGCAGATACTTGGTACCATTTCTGGTGGGAATTCTAATGGTCTTCTACCACTTCTACCTCCGATCCCTCAGGCTACTCACACATTTCCAAAATATCTTCGGCTACATCTATCGGTTTCGGCCTTTTACTCCTCGAACTAAATATAGCCTCGAAGATGCATAGATAACGTCAAGTTCCACGATGGGTATATTTCGCATTTCTGGATCAGCGGCCCCACTTGATTTATCCACAATATGTAAAGTAAACGCTATATATATTCCCAAGTCGAGGTTAAGAAACCTTTCTGTGCTATAATAGTTAACCTCGGCCACCTATTTCATAGTGGCAGGATGTCTTAAAAGCTTTCATCGTCTACTTTTCCGTCAAATAAATCACCTTCGAGAAAAAGATATATCCGAGTCCATAGCTTACTAGAACAAAGTAGGACTTTGCCTGCATCGCCTCCTCATAAAGATCTTGATGAGACAAGAGTGAATAAATCTACTATAAATAAGCAGGAATATTACCATCGGTACGTCCATGTCACATGAAGCTACCAAGTGCACAAGTTGACTCTATCGGGGATAGGATTATCTCCCTAGGTCCAACGCCTCCGTAGATCGTAGGCAACCCCCATACATAGTTCCCCAAGCGGTTAGAATCGGTGTTCAATCCATTTCTACTTCGCTTGATTTGAAGAGAAATGCACCCCAGTAATGCAGGTGGTGGCTCTTACATTTCCGAAAGAAGGCTTTCTTGGCGTACCAGCTGGTATCTTGTTCGTCCTATTCAGTACTTGACGGCACTGGAGATGAGGTAAGCTCTCTTTGCATGGTTATGAGAGTGCGGCTTTGACACAGTAACAGGTGATCTACAGCGCTGACACCCGAAGGTGGTCCACGCCGCGAGCTTGCCCATGAAGATTTTGATATTGAATGTTAGATGTTCATCAATATTCATCCTAATAAATGCTCGTACAGGAGCAGCCCGCATTTTAGCCTAGGTCGGAATTTCTAGTTCGGCAAGTCAATGAATAATGCAGATAAAGCGGCTACGCTGAATTGTCGAGGATCTTTTCCTTCCCGACCTCGCTCTTCGCCGCTGAGTCTTCCATTTGATTACTCTTACCCTTGCCCCGCCTCCTCCGACTCGACTGACCGCTTTCAGACCCGTCATCATTCTTCGGTCGCGAGGGCGGTATATACCTCGCTCCGCCATCTATAAAATTCTCCCATGGGCGCAAAGGGTCTAACCGTCGACCCGAATGCGGCACTTCCGATGGGGGCGGTGGGATGCGTACTGGCTCGTCTTCCACCACTTCTTTACGAGAAAGTGGACGAGAGGGGGCTGTCACAGTTGTAAATGATGAGACCTTCATCTTGTTTTTGCCAGATCCCAAGGATATAACTGTACGCGTTTCGTTTGCGGGTCGAGGAGTGGGTGCAGCTAAAGGAGAAGGAGAGCGGTTGGAAGACCCGGCTAGTGTTGGAAAGGCGCCGGCTGCTAGTCGGGCCTCTTCAATGGCGCGTTCTTTCGCTTCGATCTCTTTCGCGATGGTGGTAGCAAGTTGAGTTTCCAGTTTTTCGATTATCGATTCCCGGACGGCGGGCGTTAGGACTGGTTTCGCGCAGTGGGGACAGCTGTATTGCGGGAGGTTCACTAAACATAGGATCAAGCCACATGCAAGGCATATCGGGTTATACGAGGACAACGAATGCTCTCTGGCTGGAAGAGACACGATGTCATTAGAAACTATGTATGTGGAGGTCATGGTAAACCACGCACCAAGACAGAAGCAGCCACCCTTTGGATCTTGATCTTTCCCAGTAGAACCACGCATTCCCTCAAGCAATGACTCTAACCGTCGCACTTCACTACTCTTCGGCGGCTCCGGGGCTTTCTGCTTTCCCTTACTACGCGCAGCATTCTGTAGTGGATTCTGCTGTTTAGGTCGGATACGATCGGAAGGTAAAGAAGACCAGGTTCCTCTGGGCATGGCTAAGCAGATGGTAGACGATTCGAATCTTGAACTTGAAGGTGTGCGCCGAGGCGCGCGACAAATCCTCACGTCTTCGACTGAGATATGCGGCAACGGGATTTCTTATAGATTCAGGCTTTAACATTCGGAACAGGTAAAACTACTTACAAAGAACACGCAGTGCGCGAGAATAGGCGTACAATGGCGGTGGATGTCTAGACAACTTCACTATTAGTGGTGGAAGGCAGCTTTGGACGTGCTGCCAGTTTTGGGTCCGACGGCTTATCTAAGCTTTGTCCAAGTTAGCCACGCCAACTCTTCAGCTATGTGACTCCGAAACTTTGTGCATTGCGCCTATCGTTCATCTCTATACCTCGTATTCCTAGATACATAACTGAATGCTTGTCTATCAACTCTTGTCGTTTGTTAGTTCCAGCAGCAAGGATATCGATGACGGAGGTATACATTTCAACTCTCAGCTGTATTACACGGTAGGCGCAATTGCAGTTGGAATATTGGCATTTCTCTTCTTTGGAGGCGAAGCACATAAAGTGAGTTATCATGTTACAAGTCTACTGTACACTGTTTGGTTCTTGTTCATGTCATCTCAACAGCTAAGCCACATTCCAACTGTTGGTTTCGAGATGCCTCTTCTGTCCTACATTTCAGCCATTCGATACTTGATCAACGGACAAAAGATGGTGCAAGAGGGATACTCTAAGGTATGTGAGACCTCAACTCGCATTTAATATAAACGTCTTACCTGCGTGAAATTTTCCTTCGCAGTACAAAGGACGCGTCTTCAAAGTTCCATTCCTGGCACGCTGGGAGGTAATTGTGACTGGGAATGAGCTCGCCGAGCAATTTCGCAAAGCTCCAGATGATGCTTTATCGCTCTCAGAAGCGAATGTCGACGTAAGTGCACTCTCATGGTACTTCGCTACACAAGAACGAATTTTATATGATAAACATCTGCAGAACATGCAAGTTGACTATACATTCGGGCCCGATGTCTTCCGCAACGAATACCACATTCCCTTCATAAAAAATCAACTGAGCAGAAGCTTGAAGGATATGGCTCTTTTAATGCATGAGGAGACTATCATTGCATTTCGAAAGTCAATTCCAGAAACAGAAGGTGTGTATTAATTCATTTGAAAATAAGCAGGGAGTTCTTGATAACAACTATTTAGAGTGGACTGCATACTCCCCTCTTAGCGCGTTTATCCAAATCGTGGCTCAAAATTCGAACCGAGCCTTCGTTGGCCTTCCATTATGTATCTCACTTCAATCTACATAAATCTTTTGAACCCTAATGCACCGCTCTTACAATCTTTCAGGTCGTAGCCCTGAATTCTTGAACATTGGGATAGGCGTTACAGGTGCTGCGATAAAAGTGGCCATGGTCTTAGGGGTATTGCCATCTTTTGCGAAGCCGTGAGCCTCATGTTTTCGTTCTGTCCTCACACCGCTTTGCGCGTAACTCACCATATTTAGACTGGCCGTATACCTCCTCCCCAGCTTCACTAACTACCTAAGCAGGGCCATGACATTATTGACCCCAGTTATCGAGCAGCGCCTCCTGGTGAAAGACCAATCAGACAAAGAAGAGGACTTTTTGACCTGGACTATAGAAGAGGAAAAAGACGGCGAGAACTTCATTCGACGAATCACCAATCGTATCCTCGTCATAAATATCGCTTCTATTCACACGACTAACATGGTAGGCCATTCTAATACACCCATACTAATTGTATTAAGGTCATATCTATTGCTATTTCTTTAGGCTTTCGTACATGCTATACTTGATCTGGCAGCTCGCCCCGAGTATATCGGGCCTCTGAGAACCGAAATTGAAGAGGCCGTTGCTGAAGCGGGCTGGACCAAAGATGCTCTGGACATGATGCATAAAGTCGATAGCTTCTTCAGAGAATCCCAGAGGCTAAGCACTAACGGAGCAGGTAAGTGCACAATCCATCCTTCATTTCTGATAATGATTTTCGAATATTATACATCCCTCCCTATAAGTTGTCATCATTCGCAAAGCCTTGAAAGACTTCACTTTCTCCGACGGCACCTTTATACCGAAAGGCACCCGACTCTCAATCCCAACTGACGCTCCCCACCTCGACGAGGAATACTACGCCAATCCACTTGTATTCAACGGCTTCCGGTTCTCCGATTTGAAGGATTCCGACGTCGCTGATGGTAATCGTAGATTGGGTATGGCATCTACGGACAGCGCATACCTGCCATTCAGCCACGGAAAACATGCGTGTCCTGGGAGATTCTTCGCTGCGGACGAGCTGAAGCTTATGCTTGCGCACCTGCTTATGACATACGATTTGAAGTTGCGTAGCAAGGATGGAGCGCGCCCGAAGGATTGGTGGATCCATGGGTTGCGCATTCCGAATCCATTCACAAAGATCATGCTTCGCAAGCGAGGTGCTCCAGCAGAAGCTTAGATTCTACTGATAAAAGATATATGCATTGCATTGATCTCATATCTTTCACTCGATTGCTAAGGACTGCTTCCTTCTTGACTGACGTGTTATTTTCTATCTTCCAGCTGTGATTTGGAAAAAATGTTATCTAGTAAGTACGACGCATGTGGAATCCGAAGTAGTTATATAATTAGTTGGGATTTATGTCATGGACGTCCGTATGTGGTACCTTTGACTTTCTACGTAGGACATTTCTTCCCCATCATATAAGCAATACTACTATGCTTAGTTTTATGTTCTCCGAGTGAGAAGAAGTGCCATCGGCCAATCTACCTCGACAATATCATCAATTCCTACCTTAGCCCCATCCCTCTGTGCACCCTGTCTCAGATCCTTCCAAAACCGAACAGAGATATCCCCACCTCGAACATCAATATCTCCTTCGCTTATAATATTCTTGTCTTCAGGGAATCGAGGGTCATCTTCGCGCGTCTTATCTTCGGGGTACTTCTCATGGTAGGTGTGAAGTGCACTTGAGGTACGCAGGAAGCCAAGGATGTCGCGCCAGCGCATTTGTGTCTTCATGAGTATGGGATGGGTTTTGGATGAAGGCAAGGTGGGGTAATAAGAGCCTAAGAAATAGTAGATGATCACGTTAATATTGCTAATTATACAAAGAGCTTAGGAAAGACGCGTGCCGGTGAAGAAGACCCTCTCTAACTCAGTTAGTTCGTTTACGCCGACATTAGCAGGCTGAGGGACGTCAACAAGGTTCCGTTCTAGAATTGTTCGTCCTGGACGTTCCCAATGAGGTCCAATGGTTGTCTTAGGGTCGCTTCCCTGGTAGAACTCCGTGATATCTGGCGTGAGCGAGGGGTGTGCCGGGAGGCGCATTTCCGAATAAACCTTATGAAGGACACAACGTTAAGTTGCTTCAAATAGCCTGGGAAGTCCGAAGCAAATTCAAGATAACGCACCCAGAACGCAGCCGTCCCGCCTTGGTGCAGTACCCTGCGCGTCTCGGGCCACACCTTGTCCCAGTTGAACCAATGAGCAGCTTGTGCTTGCGAGTCCGAGTCCGTTTAGCTTTCCTGACTGAAAACGACGAACAGTTCGTCGAGTTGAGCTTACCAGCAATCAAGAGATCCACGCTTCCATCTTCGATATCCCTCAGGTCTTCCGCTGACCCTTGCAAGAAGCGGAACTTTCCTTGCTCGACTGGCGAGTGAACCTGGGACGCACAGTATGCACGAGCTTTTTCAAGCATGGAAGCTGATGGATCAACTGCAATAACTTCTTGAAATGGGCCACTGATGTGAGGAGTTGCCTGTCCTTAGGTGCCGCGATAATGTCTATCAAGGTTCAAATTCCGTAAAAGAGTGCCTGTCTCACCAGTACCGCATCCAAGATCTACTGCTCTCCTCCACCTGGCATTCTGTGATTCTCTATGATAATCGAAAATGTGCTCAAACAGCCCCAATGGGTATGTGGGTCGCGAAGCAGAATAAATGGAAGCGTCGAATGTCGATTTCGCGAAGGTTGCCATTACGATTGGAGGGTTGAGATTTGAGTGAATGGAAGACTGCTGAATCATCTTTACACTTATATACCCATGTCGCCGCAATTATAGATTTTCTCACTCACCAGGAGAAGTCGAAAATAGCGATTCGAGTCATTGATGGTCCGTTTAGTTCGGTGCTCGGACAAGTTGTAGCCGACAATGACGGATGGCTGCATTGCGTTTGTCGCAGGTGACGCTGCCAAACAAAGCGGCGCTTCGGCAGATTCCAGCACCTGGATCCATGCGGTCATTCGTTGACAGTTGTGGCCCCGAGCATGTGCGAAGTTGGCGAAGTCTCAGACTCAGACAACCAGCTTGGTGATAAGGAATGCCGCGAATCACTACGTCGTCAGAAGTCCTTCCTTCCTTCCTCCTCTTTACACCGGAGTCAGAATCTTCAAGTTGAGTTTTTCCGTGTGTTCACTGTTTTTGACGACAGTAAGCATCGCGTTAATGAATATATACGCGCTGGTTTCACTAATTAGTATCCTCTTATCCGTTTAAAAGACACCAAATATAGAACAGGAATATCCTGCCGTTTCTGGGTGCCTGAAAATGGCTTCGTATGTTTATTTGACGTGTTTGACAGATAAATTGTCTAATTTTCTACCTCAAGGTCTATTCCAGCTGTTGTATTTGGTGAGAGTACCATTGCAAGGACGGAGAAAGAACACCCGTCGACTAAGCATGCTGTGGGCGTAGATAGCGATGGCATGCTTTCTACATCAGTTGCGGTCAACCAAGAAGGGAACGAAGAAAATCACTCCCTCGTCAGACTCAGCTCGCAGCCAATGGATGGCCCGCCAATTCATCGGCTGCCCAACGAGATGCTTACCGAAATATTTCTCTATGTCTGCCCTAATATCCCGGTTTGCTCGAAAGACTGCAAGATCTGGGATATAGGGGAGGTCTGCCAGCGCTGGCATGTTCTCGTTTTCTCCACGCCAGAACTGTGGTATAGAATCCGCGTAAAACTTGACTTTCCAGTATATCAAGAAAATCCAGACCGTCCAATGACCTACTTACTAGCAAGTGCCCTCTCCGCATCCAGAAATCGCCCGCTCTCCGTTAAAATGCTGAGCGTCCGGTCTTCGGCGTTGCGCAATTATCCACACATTTTCAAGGACTTATGGGCACATTGTGCGCGATGGGAAAGTGTCGAGTTCACGTGGGTCGGGAGAGAGGTCACATATATTGCGCCTCTCGATTTATTCTACCCTGCGCTCAAGGAGCTGTCTTTTCAAATGCACTGCGATGACTCGGATGGAGTGTATGACTTCGAGGATAACGCTCCCCACCTGAGGCGTGTCCGAGTTCTCCAATCCCGCCTTCCTACGTGCTTGAAGCTCCCCTGGACGCAGCTTACCCTCTTCGAGTGGTCCGCGTACCCATTCGATATGGAAGAGTACACCTCTGTGCTAAAGCTTATGCCAAAGCTGGAAGAGCTCATAATCACCGCGCACAACATCTTCCTGGATTCATCTGATCATGTCAAGCTGCCGCACCTCCGCATCCTCAGGATGAAAACGGATGCGCAGAGTTTGAAGCACCTTCTTCCGCCGCTTACAGCACCTGCGCTGAAGGAGCTTATTCTGGAACACTTCCCTCTATCTGGAGTCGAGCCCGTATTGCCTTGCGAGCCTATCATTGCTTTTGTTTCCCGCTCTAAATGCAGGCTTGCGAATCTGTCTTGTATTATTTTGCCGCGCATTGACACTTTCCAGCTCATGCCTGAAATCTCATCACTTGAACGTCTGGAGCTCGGCCAGCCATTCGCAGATCCAACTGCCATCCAGGCGCTCATTCAGAATCTCAGTTGTCGACATGAGTCGCTTCTTCCTGACCTGCGCACCATGAGTCTTCGTTTCAAGAGTTACGAAGAAGCACACTCTTCTTTGGTCAATCTCCTCCATACTGGAAATGGGTCGTTGGCATGTACCTGCAACTGGTGTGAAAATAGAGCGGGATCATCCACTTCATGCTCATTGCAATTCATAGACGTGAGTTATACGAATAAAGAAAAGCTTATTATGGACGAGGCAATTGCAGGGCTCGAATCGAAAGCGAAGGATGCTGGGGTAAACATAACAGTGGAAACAGAAACTAGCGGGAAAGCCTGTATTTTCTTTTCAAAACCAACGCAGCACGTGTGTAAGTATCTCTCGTGAGCTACTTATCAGGAAGTCGCTGCACATTGTTATAGCTTGGCATAATAAATAGCCTACACAGTACATGTATTTTATACTTTATACATATCTATCGAGTGAACCACCAATACGATGTAGCTCTAGACATCTCCTATGGACCGCCTTGAGGTCACCCCGACTTCCGGACCAAAATCAGTGCAATCGGCCATTCCACTTCGATTTCATCATCTACACCTACCGAAGCCCCTTCCTTAGCAGCGCCCTCCCGCAGGTCTTTCCAGAAGCGAATGGCAATATCCCCTCCACTGACGTCGATATCATCCTTTTGAGCATCTGAGGTCCTCGAAAGATCATCTGGAAATCGCGAGTCCGAGACTTCCTTGTCCTCTGGATATATTTCATGGTATGTGTGCAAAGGACTCCAGGTTCGCAAATATCCTAACAGATCGCGCCAGCGCATTTCCTTCTTCATGATCACGGGGAGCGTCTGGTCGGCTGGAAGAGATGGGTGGTGCGTACCTGAATCGTGAGTTGGGTAATTAGTATCGAGGCTTACATGAATGGTAACGAAACAAAGCGACCTGCGAAGTAAACTCTTTCCACCTCTCCGAGACCACTTCCTATAATCTTCTGGGGCCCTGGCACGTCAAGGAGGTGATTTTCAAGGATAGTTCTCCCGGGACGCTGAAAATGGGGACCAAGGCTCGTTTTTCGATCGGTTCCTTGAGCATACTGGGTTATCAGAGGAGTGAGGGAAGGATGGTTAGAGAGACGGAGTTCTGAATAAACCTGAGCGAGCATGAGTATAGATAGTATTAGGTCTTTAGCTTTCATACGAGTATAAGTAGATCTCACCCAGTACGCTGCTGTTCCTGCGGGACGAAGTACCCTATGTGTCTCTGGCCATACTTTATTCCAGTTGAACCAATGAGCTGCTTGAGCTTTACAAATGTTTAGAAATGTAAGTGGTGAATGATTAATATATGGCTGTACCTGCAATTAACAGGTCCACGCTGCTATCTTCGATTATTGGGTGAAGGTCTTCAGCAGAGCCTTGCAGGAAACGCAATGTACCATTCGTTCCCGAGAGTTTAGAGGTAAACTGTGCTCGGGCTTTCTCAACCATGGGTTCTGACGGGTCGACCCCGACAACTTCACGGAAGCGGCCAAGGAGACGAGACGTTGCTTGACCTGATTAAGAAGATGAGCATCGGGATTTTGGAAGTGGAGAAGGGCGTGTAATGTCGCGAATGTTCAGTTCAATACAATTGACCCTGGTCATTCAAAAGCATCTCTGATGGTCGGTGCCACGTACTACTTACCAGTCCCACAGCCCAAATCTACTGCTTTCTCCCACTGCGCGTTCTCTGACCGCTGATGATACTTGAATATGAAGTCAAAGAGCTTGGCTGGATACGTTGGCCGTGAAGCAGAGTAAACAGACGCATTGAACGTCGATTTCGCGAATGTCGCCATGGGGGCTAATGCTTAGACGGTTACTAATGGTGGCTAACATTTGGCGGCAAGGCAATATGCCGAAGTTTATAATCGGCGTCGATGCCAAATACATTGTCAGGAAGCAAGTTTAGCAGATCGTCTGATCTGCTCCCGGAACTCAGTGCGCCCTGTATTCATCTAAGTATGTTAGGTGAAGAACAGTGTCCGGGGGAATCAAATAATGCATTAGATGTTCAAAAATTTTATATCTTATTTATGCCACCATTAATGAATTGTTTCCCGTTCAATGTCTGCAAGGTATAATTCGTTCAGAGCGGATAAAAGCATAAATAAATTGTTCATAAATTGTTCAGAATAGTATCAAATATATAACGAGGAAGGTAGGGAATCTTGCCATCACGGAGAAAGTCGTGTATAACTCCCAGCTATTGAGGAGATATCGATTGTACAAACGCTGTTATTCATCCATGCTAATAAATCTACCTGATTTTTAGTCCAAAGAACGTTCAATTTCTAAAAAATGACGTACCACTAGAGCGACACGACATGTATTTTTATGTTGTAGCAACTTGTAGGGTCGTAATTGAGATATGGTGGCGGTGGAATATTGGCGGTACTGTTGAATACGACATTATCTTGTCCACGGAATCCAGAGGATGGACACAGCGACCAAAGATTAGTGACACCATGGGCGGCGAGGAGTGGAAACTCTTCATCAGGAACTTCTATCACGGAGAAGTCCTTTGCGCCCGGCTGAGCATAACGAATTGTCGTGATCCACTCCATGTTTCCGCCGCTCGTTACAGCAGTGGCATTGGTCATCCACTCCCCAAAATTCCCGTAGGCCCTCAAAGAGCTATCTACTAGAGCCAGTGCCGGAAAATCGTTATATGGATATGAATAGTATGTCTGTCAATCGATCAGTGTTGTACTAAAACCATCCCCAAGAATAGACACAACTTACTGAGGTGACGTGAGGTACAAGGCCGGAGGTAGCACCTGCAGAGAATCAATGCTTCATTAGCCGATGCCACATAACGATAAGAAAAGCTAACCATCTTGCCCTAGAACCAATGGAGCACCGGTAGAATTGTCATTAGGAAGCGTCGTGTTCACAGCTGCAAGGGTGAAGTTGTATGGCAGAGTAGTTAGCTCCGTTTGAGCCAGGATGGGTCGTATCGCAAAGGGTATGAGAAAAAGCGCGAGAAGAACGTGAAGCATCGTGAGAGGGGAGAAATTTGAAGGATACGCCGCCAGACCCGTCAGAAAGAAAGGTCTAACGTTCAGCGTTCAAAGCCACAGCCTTTATACAACGCTTGGCAATGGCCACCACGTGGAAAGACATGTTGGCAACCAATGGCAGATCTGGCATGGAAGCATTGTTGTTCGCGTTGGTGATTCAGGGCCATAACACGACGAAAAGAGGTCCTAGCGGCCCAAAATTATAGAAAGGATTCCACACACCTTACAAGTTGGATGATCTTCAAGAGGAGGGTGGGCGGAAAGGTAAATTCGGAATTGAACTCCATGTGTTTTGCACATGGTTGATCGATCAACGTTTCAACGGTCAGTTTACCCGAGGTGTTTATCGTAGTCGGGACAGCCAAATAACGGACTCTCCTTGAATTAAACGCGCACTAGTACTTAGGAAACAGCGCCATATTGGCGCCGCTGAATGCAGAGGAAGCTCAAATTCTAGACGCTTTAACCTACTAAATATATCTGTGCTATTTTCATGGAAGATTTTGAATATCTTACATATTTTATCGAGTCAAAGTGGGACCCGATACCTCCATTTTGCCTTCATCTGAGACTCTGATCTCCGGCCAGTTGCGATCTCCTCGTGCTGCAACTTCATCTTAAAAGTCAATATCAGATTTTACCGGAGATACCTGGATAATATATACGTAGAAATTCACGCTGAATACGGTACTTCGGCACGCCGATGTCTATACCATAATGGTAATGCATCCTGAATGCGAAACCCATGGATTAAAGTCTGAAGGCCCACCTTAACTCAACACCTTACTGATATAATCATATAACCCAATTTCAGGCCCGCCTGTTGCTCAAATTTACGAGAGTGCAAACCGACCGCAAATTCCCCTTCGTCTAAAATGCTTCATGCTAGGCCTCATCGATTCGCTGATGCCACGCTTTAGAACCAAGACCTTGAAAGAGGCGTTATAACGAGCGTAACAGCATGTTTTCGCTGGGCTTTTCATGTGTTCATCAGTTATAAACTATTTTTCATGCTTTCAAAATCCAATATTTCAGCAATTCTTGTCAGTTTCTCCACCCCCCGACTAAACCCGAGTTGACATATACAAAGCTTGCGTTTAAGTACCAATCCATCTTGTTCCTCAGTGCTTCTTGAGTAGCCCTCCCATTTTTTTAAGCATTCAGATACAAGTTCATGTTGGTGCCTTTGAAATTATCGGACCGTCCACCATGTGGATTGCGCCACTGCGAGGGAAATACTCGCGTCTTCAGCGGCTCTAACAGTGTCTGACATATCTTTGGATATATAGAATATTCCTGAGCTCACATAAAAGGCAGAAGAAGGTCAAGTGGTTTGTATTTCGCAAGCGATTCTCTGATGAAGTGTAGGGTGCGCAGCAGAGAGGTTGATGGAACAAGGCGCTAGCCCAGGAAGCGGCAAGATTACGGTCTTCTGAATTCAATAGTATGATGAGTAAGCGCTCTATATTTCGTCTAGAAAAAAATGAAATGAAATGAATAATTACCCTAGATTGTTGTTGACGAAGAAGTAGCTTCTCCAATTGCGCCAGCCATTCATAACATACGGCTATTACTGACTGCCTGATTGAGAAATTCAGTGGTCTTATGCGTGATCATCATACATAGTCGCAAGAGAATGTGAAGAAAGCTGTAGTAGTTTAGCGTGATCCGCCGGCTATTTTCCACCTCCGGAGGCAGGAAAGCACCTTAATCAACAGCCTCGCATCTAAATGGAGGCGGCGAACTCGAACTGCAGACGTTTCGATGCTCTTCTACCCTTTCATTTTGCTGCAGAGCCTACAACTAACGGCAGCTGCACCTCTGTTCAAGAGACACGTATAACCCGGGAAAGGCCTCCAACCATACGTGTCAGACCCAGTAACAGCAAAGGAAAAGAACCTAACGTGTATATCGACTGATCTGACGTGTCAGGGCTTTCGTTGAGAAATTAGATTTATAGCATCGCTCACCTGTAAGATCCACTCGCTCTGCTCAGAAATGTTCCACGAAATGAGAGATTTCTTCGTCACCGGTTTCTTTGCGTGCGCCATCCTCCTTGCGACCACGAGGGCTCACGCCACCAAGCTCCTCCTCGCGATCCAGACTGCCGGCTTCACAGAATTCATCACTCTGTGTTTGCTCTGCGGAGTTCTGCTCTTCTTCTGGACTGCCCGTCAAGTTCGGCTTACTTTCCGCGAAGAAAAGGCAGAAGCCGATACAGAGCTAGGAGTGCTAGATAGCGGGTGTTACGATGAGGGACAAATCATTATGGTACCCTTCCTGGTCCACGCCTCTGAGGCAACGGCGAAGGCAGATATTCGCAACGGTAAGCGACCGAAGAAGTTTGTGAGGGGCTTTCTTATACTTCAGAACGATGGGTGGCTTTGCAAGAAGGTTGCTGCACAGGCTTAATGTCGGTCGTTGAGCGAACGTTCTACGCGAGGCAAGTGTGTTTGATGTCTCGACTCTTAAGCCGTAGCTCATTGCATTCAAAGGGATTGTACCAGAACATAATGTGGGGTTCTTGGTCAACAAGGACAGGCAGGACCTGCTGGAGGTTGTCGGATTGTAGACGTAGCAGAGCCCTTCTGTGAAATTAAAGAATCGTTTCGATTCAGAGACAAGATGCATAAGCAGCACATTCTCACTCGCCGTCATCCATACATAGTAGGTACAGTTCTGAGAAAATAGTACTTTCACCGCGCTGAAAACACGCAGCGAGCCGCCTGATTAGCGGCTGAACCCCAAAATACCATTCCGCTATGAAATCCGCGGGTATGGAGACCCGTTACACTTCGGATCAGCCATGCTCCCCAAAGCATGGCAAGGTATCTCCCACTCGTATCATCGAATTCAATTGCAAGAAAGAGCTCCAGTACGATTACATTTGATACACAGCGATGGACGATCACGATGACAGACTCTTGACGAATTCCAAAGCGAGCTTGGGGCTGAAAGTAAGGTGGTGAGTTCGATGAAGGTATCGGAGGAGAATCTGTCGTACCTATCCACCGGTTTGACTGGGTTCTTCTTATCCACGAGCTTGCCTCCTTTCTCGAAGATGAAGTGACTGCGCTTCGTCTTGCCTCCCTCAGCAGCTCCGAGTGCGGTGATAAGAACGCGCTTAGGGTCGGACAGAAGAGGATAAGGAAGCTCTTTCTATCAATAGAGAGAACGGTGAGATTCCATACGAGAAGGTCGGTTCCAAAACTGCTGGTTCACCTTCGTTTGCCATTTGCTCTGGGCAGTCGGCGTATCTGCACTCAGGCAGTAGATGATAAAGTTTAGACCAGTAAAATCGGGATAAATATCGCGGAAACCGCAGGCTTGATTCGTACATCCCGCTGTATACACAAACGAGTGATTAGCGACAATACAACGACGGCGTATACATTGGTCGAGCTGGAACTTACGGGTATCTGCCTTAGGCACCAAGAAGAGGATGACACCCTTCTCTACAGCAAGTTCGGCGACCTGGACGTCCTCGCCCTTCTCGTTCTTGAGAGTCAACGTCGGCAAAGCATCACCAATGTTGATTGGAGCAAGTTTGGTTGAATCATCACTGCCTTCCGCATCAGCAGCGGGTTCATCAACATCCGGCTTAGCCTAAACGCTATCACTCAGTACACAAGTAACCCATAGTATGAAAGCATGAGCAGTGTTACCGCACCTTTTTGGCTGTCGACGCTTCGCCATCCTTGCCATCATCCGCAACGGCCTCAGCCGCCCTTTTTTTTGAGCTTGAAGCCTTCCTGACTGGTTTCGGCATAAGAACGACAGTTTCTTCCTTTGGAGTCGACGCAATGCGTGTAGAACGTCTAGGAGGCTCAGCGTCTGCAGCGTCGACGACTTTGCGAGGAGGCATGGTGGATGAATGAAACGAAAGAGTTCGGGCGCTTAATTTTAAGGTTGAAGAATGGACAAGCCACTAACCACCGCTCACGCTGACACGCACGTTCATTGGGGGGCACGCAATTTCCCTCAGGGTTGATGCCACACATACATACGAGATCTAAACTGGATATCACTATAAGTAACTATGCATGAAACAAATATATAGGATGCATGAATGAGATGTAGATAATGCAAGAAGTTATTAACTGTAAAGCCGAGGTACGTCGACTTCCACGCCGGGGGACGACTCCAGGCCCAGACGACAGTAAGCTATTTAGTTGCAACGAGACAGTCATAATCCAGCATCAAACGAGTGGAAGAAGACGTAAGATCTCCATAGAAAGCCGAAGCCAGTCCGTTGATATCCGAGAGGATTAGCCATCCAAGTCCATCTCCCTGGGTCCGATTAATAATAAAATGCGGGCACGAAAAACCAGATTATAAGCGATAAAACTATGGACGAACATGTTGAGCGAGCAGACCAAAAGATCAGGATCAGAGAGACCAAACATACCCTTAAATCACACCTGTAAATAGCAGAACCCATTATGCCGTCTCTACGCTCGAAGTCGAGCGGGTCCTCGCCATATATGGCCGCGGTGCGGCTCCTCCAGGGGACTTGGGGCTCAGTGGTCCCTTCGTTGAAGCGGGGCTCGACAGAGGACTTTCTGTGTGCTGCATGGTTGGTGACTGAGGTGTTGGTGAGATTATGCTAAGAATGGAGGATGATGAGCGTGAACGTGAGATGTACGGAAGCGGCGAAGGCTTTGGTGTCTCAATGGTTGGAGACGTAGCCTCTGACGGCGGCGATGGCGGCCTGCGCTCGTGCTCGAAGTCGCCGCCGTTGGAGATGATCTCCATGCCGAAGTCATCCGTAAGCGGCCGGGGAGGCGGGCGTTCAACCATTGCCTCGAGGAGCTGCGATGGGAATGTATGGCATCAGCATGGAACATTAACCGTTGTTGATCAAACATACCTCTTTCCGCAGGTCCTCACCAGCATACTCGCCCTCCATCTCCTCCGGGCCCAGGAGCACCGTCCCTTTCCTAAAGACCTCACCCTCCTCCTCCACCCAGCTGCGCGACCTACTTCCGCACATAGATGCATTAGCCTCAGCCCATTGATCAAGAATAAAACAAGACAGACCTATCCGTGGGAGATGCTATATCGCCCAACTCCTCACTCGCCATCAAATACCGTGCCTCATCCTCATCTTCCTCTGAGGAGGTCTCAGCAATAAGGAAAGTCGGGCTCAGCACCTTCTCCGGCTCCTCCGGCTCTGGCTCCGCCTTCTGCTTACCCTTGTCAACCTTGGGCGTTGTGGGCGTATCATCTACTTCCTCCGATTCACCATCCCCATCCTCATGCCCTGCATCACCGTTCGCGTTCTTCGCTGCCTCGCCGGCGAACGACACAAACCCACTGAGCGTAAGGTTCGGTTTCGCCTTTGCTGGGACTTTCTTCAGAAGGACGAGCAGCTGATCGTTGATGCTCAAGAGTTCCTCGAGCCGCAGTGGGTCCTCTGTCTCTTGTATCACCGTCGAGAGCTCTGTGATTATCGACGCTGCCCTGGTAGCTACTTCCGTTGAGGACTTCAAGTCTCCGTTTGGTTTTGGGGTGCTAGGTGAAGTTACGGAAGCTGATATGGGTGTTTGCTCTAGTAAGACGGCATGCGACAGCGCAGTGATACATGCGCGCGCCCGGACAACGACGTCGCTTTCGATCTGCTTGGGCAACAATGGTGTCAGTATCACATGAACAACCGAAAAACCCTTAACCCACCTTCTTTTCCTCGTCGAGCCTGATGGTCTTTGCCAGCTCGCTCTCTTCGATCATGCCCCAAACGCCCTTGCCTAGCCCACGTCCACTGGCAACGCTAGCTCCATCTCCCGCATTCGATTGGGTATTTCGCTCTGCCTCTTCCGTATTCCGCACACAGGAGTTCAGAATCTCTCTGCACATCCTGTTAAAAAGTAGCATTTCAGCATATAGCCCCCAAATCACAGCCCAGCCACCCAAACCCACCTAGCAAACTCCTCATCCCCCGGAGGTATATTGACATCCAAGCACCTCATCACATGGTTTGCCTTCAAGCCTCCACTCAGCGCCATAACACCCGCCAGATCGAGGTTGTTCATCGTGAGATCGAGATGCAGGAGGCTCGTGGACTCGGGGAGGAACTCTGCGAGTGCAATGGCGCCCGCGGAGGTGAGCGACGTCGAGGATAGGAAGAGACGCTTGAGAGAGGCGTTGAGGGTGAATGCTGTGCGGAGAGATTGAATCTAGGAAGGGCAAGGAGCAGGTGTCAGTAATCATGAATATTAGTGTGAAAAGAGAGATGACGCACTCCTTCCAGTCCTGGCCCAGAGCAGGGGTTTTTGCTTAGGTCGAGTGTCTCGAGGCTCGAATTATATTTCTACAATGAAGTGGTCATGTTATACTGGCATTAAGAAACGTGGAAGAACCAAACGCACCAGAGCCTCGGCGATAGCCACCAAACATCCTACATCGAGCTTGTTCTCACTCAGGTTAAGAACTTTGAGAGTACGATTTCGCTTGAGGACCTGCGCGAGGTACGTTATGCCCGTCTGGGGAGAGACAAAGCAAATTATCAATAAAAAATGTTGGAAACATCAAGATTCGCATACCCTTAGATCATTTCCCTTCAAATCCAACGTCCTCAACGCTCCCAACCGAGGGAGATTGTCCAGCGCGCGCACTTTATCCAGCAGCGCCGCGCTCGGTCCTGCCTCATGCCTCGAGATGGGGGTGCTCGGTGTCGAAGGCTCATGTGGATGTCTCCCCGCAGCTCCATTCCTCCTATCCATACTCAAAGGCAACGGCGGCACATGCCGCGTCGTCACACCACCCTGCGCGGAGCTGGTAATCAATGGGACGTGTTGCCCCATTGCGTTCACGTTCGATTGGGCGCCCGCAGCAGCCGGGGCCCTGCGTGATCGTGGAACATACGGAGTATATGTTGTTTGCACGCCCATGGTCGGATGCCTTGGAGGCGGGGGCAGTGGGCCCACGGCCGGTGTAGGGGGTAGAGGGGGTAATGAGAATGTGCTTGAGGTTGGAGAGGAAGTGGCAGAAGATGACGCCGAGGACGGTGGGAAGGGGTATGGCGAGTAAGGTGACGGGGAGGGGGATGGTGAGGCAGGCACGACGTCGGGGTAGTCTCGGATCATGAGAGCCAGTGCGACACCTCCTGCGGCGGTGATGCGATTGTGCCGAAGAGAGATGTTGCGCAAAGAGGAGGTACGGATGGCACGGCCTGTGAGGGGGAAAAAGGAATTAGTGACGTGCAAGACAGGGATAGGGAAGTGAATGGAAACGAGAAAGGAAGGTACGTGTGCAGCTACATCCTGGGCGAACAAAAATAATCCTCTGGAGGCAAGAAGAGCACACAAGAGGTAAAAAGCGCACATATGAGAGTAGAAAGTCCAGTCAAGATAAGGGGGGAAAGCGTGAACCCAACCACGGGGAAACAGTCCAGCTAAAGAATAACGGGAAAGAAGGTATATGGGAAGAAAAGAGGGCAAAAGATAAGAAAGTAGAAAGAAAAAAAAAAGCTACTAGGAAACTCGGAACAAAACTCCCAGAGAAAAGTGAAGTATGACGTGGAGAGAGATACTGAGCATATGAAGAGGCATAAATGAAGAAAAGTGCATCCAGATAGCCGGGGAAAGTGTTCAAATGAGCCAGGAAGCACATCCACACAGCACGAGGTGGATCAGCTCAGCGGGAAGACATATCCCCAGGTAAAGGAGTACGACACGGCACTTTAAGCAATTGGACGGAGTTTCGCGAAAGTGTCCAAAAGGGACAGAAAAGTGTGGTCCATTGCAGGAAAAAAAACCACGAGCAAGTGACCATGAAGAAAGAACGGTCCAATGCTTCCACGACGAACAAGCACGTCCAGGACTGGAACGAAGAAAAAGACACACACAGGACGCGATGGAGAGAAAAAACACCAAACGCCAAAAACCACCCGTCCCGCGCGCAAAAACATCAAAAACCAAGGCTCGAAAGCTCAAACGGCGAATATAACCACCGAAACCCAAAACAGATCAAATTCAAAGCTCCAGCAAGAAAGGGAAAAGAAGCGACAAAAAGAAAGAAAAAGCAGCAAAAACTCACACAGCACCTCCAGCCCAGCCGGCCGTATCGCGCAATCGTCCAGTCGAAGACTGATCAGCCCGGCGCTAGAGTTCGCAGTCGGGCCCCCGTTCGCATTGCCATTCGCGCCGTTGGCGTTGGCACCTGGATCCGCCTGCGCCAGCGCACCGACGATGTACTCGATTGACTTTTTGTCGAGGGGGTTCTGGGAGAGGTCGAGGAATTGGAGGGATTTTGCCTGTTGGGAATGGGGGGTTAGCTGGGTTGAAGGAAGGGAGGCATAGGAGGAGGAGGGGGAGGAGGAGGGGGAGGAAGAGGGGGATGTGAACTGGAGTATGAAAGAAAGAAAGAGGGACGGGTGTATGCAGGACGGAAAGGGGCGAATAAAGTGAACGGATATGAAGTAAAATGTCAAGAGCGACCACGAAAAGTGCCAGACCATGAGCTCCCGAACGAAGTGAGCAATCAGAAGCATTTTAACCGAAGTGCCAGGCCACGAGCACCCGCCCTCCTGCGGTGCATCCGCGCCAATCCCAACACACTCGCACAAAGCACAACCCCACTATCCAGCCGAAAATGCAAAAATCCAACATCACAAATCCCCGAAATCACAATCACAACCGCAAACACAAAACATAAATCCAAAAACCAAACGCACCTTCTTGATGTACGCTCCCAGCAATCTAAAGGCAGGCGCTTTGAGGCGGCGGTTGGACGCGACGGAGAGGAAAGAAAGCGTGCCCGGGATGAGGAGTGCGTGGAGGATGAGTTTGAGGGTCTGCAGAGGGAGGAGGGGAGGGGGGTTAGCAAGGGGTTTGGGTGAGGTGAGGAGGAGGAAGTAGAAAATGAGAAAAAGGCATGGTATGAAAAAGAGCGAAGGGATCTGAAAACCAAGAATAAAGGTAAAGCAGGAGCTGGCTAGAATGACGAAATACATGTGTGCAGCCTGCAAGAATGACGCGTAGTGAAATAGAGAAAACAAAAACAAAAAAAAAGGGCCAATGGTAAGAATGCATGCATCGGTGCATATGGCTGCCGGCGAGAACGGCTACGGACACAGCAAGCCTACCAGAACACACGGAAAGAGAATGATGATACAGCCTTCCCGCAACAGATTATCCGAGATAATCGGCGAAAAAATGGCAGAGAAACGGAAAGCTGAGGAGCGCGGAGTGTATAGTATACCAGCGGGTAAAAACGCATGGCTGGTCAGCGAAAATGCATAACCAGCGGAGAATGCAGAGCAAGCCAGCGAGAAGTGCACATAACTGGCCAACAGGAAATGTATAACTGGCTAGCGAGAGGTATAGCAGGCCATCGAAAGGATGGAAGAAAGGCATAACAAGGTAGTAAGGAAAAAAAGCACTGCACACTGGCAAGAAAACACACGCAAAACCCAGAGAAACCAAAAAAAAAACCACAAAAACCTCCATGCAAAAACAAACGACTCACATGCTCGTCCAAATCGCACTCCCTGCACACGAGCTTGCGCAGCCCCCACTCGATGGTGAAGACGTCGGAGAGGATGCTCGCGGAGGTGAGGGTGAGCTGCACGCCGGAGAGGTCGACGGCACGAGGGGCGGAGGGGGAGGCGTGCTGTGGGGAGGAGCGTCAGCGACATGCAAGAAGGGAGGAGGGGAAGGAAGGCAGAGGAGGAGGGAGGGAGGGAGAGGAACACGGGCGGAGGAGGGAACCGACATCGACAACGCACCTTGAGCGCAACCGTAATAGCCGGGTCGGGCTCCTCGTCATAGCTCGCACAACACTCGCGATAAAACGACTCGACCTTCTCCATCGCCCACCACTCGTCCTCCTCCTCCCCCGTCCCCCCCGCCCCTCCTCCCATCCCATCTCCGCCCTGTCCCGCATGTTCCCCGTCCAGCCCAACCCCCGCATACCGCACGCCCCTCAAGACCCGCCTCCGCCTCTCCCCCTCCCTCTCCTCAATCGCCCGCTTCTCCTCCTTCAGCGTGGGGGTGCTCGGCGGGTTCACGCTCGAGATCGGGTACACGATCGCGATCTCGGGCAGGATGAAGTGCGCGCGCTTCAGCGGGCGAGTGTCGCCTGCATCGGCGGACACAGGGTGCGCGGGCTGCGTGGGGAGGAAGCGCGTGATGCGGGAGAAGAGGCTCTGCGGCGTGGGCGGGGGCCGTTTGAGGATGGACTTGCCCGGGGTGGGGATGGTGACGGCGCTGGAGGAGGGGAGGGAGGAGGAGGAGGAGGAGGAGGCACGCGGGGAGAGGGGGGACTGCATCGGTGGTGGTAGCGACTATGAATAGTGTGGTGTCGTCGTCTCAACTGGACATGGGCGACGTCGCAACGGCAAAGCAATGGGACTGAGAGCGAGCGTCACTTTGCCCCGTCACACCGCTTTTTGCGCTATCAGGGCGCACGCCAAGGCCCGCCTGATCATCACGAAACTCCAATCACTGCAACACGTTCCAGCCTTTCTTCAAACCTAATGGCAGAGTAGCGTACGCTGTAGCTGGAGCTACATACCTCACGCCTGTTCGACCCAGGCTCCAGCCGCTCTCCCATAGATGGCCTGCCGCTGACGTGTTTCCAGTAGACCTCAAACCCATGCTCCCTCTCCTACCCAACATCGGCTCGGTGGCAGAGTGGTTGATGCGGGGATGCAGAGTATATCTCGATGTAGGATGCATATCCCTGATGCCTGTTCGACTCAGGCTCGAGCCTCTTCGCTAGCTTTCCATGATGACTTTTCTTTTCACTGTCTACAACTGGTGTATTTTCGGTACACCCCAAATCCAAGCTCACTTCCCTACCCAACATCGGCTCGGTGGCAGAGTGGATTATGCAGGGATGCGGATTACATTATCGTCCAAGAAAGAAAAAAACCATCTCATATCCCAGACGCCTGTTCGATTCAGGTTTGAGCCTTGTAAATCTTCGATGATTTTTTTTTGGCAATTAAGTATTAACGTATTTCCAGTACACCTCAAGCCCAAGTCCACTTCATCACCCGGTATCGGCTTGATGGCAGAGTAGTATGCAGGGTTATCCATACAAATCTCCCATGAAGCTACATCGATCACCAACGCCTGTTCGACTTAGGCTCGAGCTTCTAGTTCGACACCGCTGGTCGTTTTTATTGATGCATGTCTTAAATTCTCATTCACTTCTCTACCCAATACCGGCTCGATGACAGAGCGATATACAGGGATACAGAATACGAGACATGGCATTTTGCTATAGCTGCGACGACCTCCCACATTGGAGCTCCATAGGCTGGGGACGTGTGCCTTTTCATTCAAGTTCCAAATTTTTTTCGTCTACCAACACATTTCTGGCGCATCTCAATCCCAAGCTCACTTCTCTACCACACAGCGGCTCGGTGGCAGAGTGATTTATGCAGGGGATGCAGATATTCAAAGGGGGAACAAAATCTTCAAAATCTCGTAACCTAGACACCCGGTCGATCCAGGCCCCAAGCCCTCTGCATCCAACCACTCCCTCTACTTCTTCAGTTACTAACGTATATCACACGCACCTCAAATCCATGCCCACTTCCCTAGCTTCTAACTGCTAGGTGGCGGAGTGGTTCACGCGGGGATGCTACCGAAACTTCTTGTCCCGTATCCTCAACGCCTGTTCGATTCAGGCTCGAACTTTAAACCACACTCATCCACTTGTTTTTTCCTACATTACTAACCCCATGTCCAGCAGAACTCAAACCCAAGCTCACTTCCCTACCGAATACCAGCTCGATGATAGAGTGGTATGCAGAATACTGGAGCATATTCACATTCTTCGTATTTCCCCACGCCTGTTCGACTCAGGCTCGAGCCTTGGGGTTGGTGCAGAACACCCTTTCGTTTTTTTCTGGGATTTTAGCATATTTCGAGTACACCTCAAATGCAAGCTCACTTTCCAACCCAATATCGGCTCGGTGATAGAGTGGTGTGGAGGGATGCAGCGTGATGCGATATGAAGCCAGTGCGTATCCTAGATACCTGTTCAACTCAAGCTTAACTCGTGGCTGTTTGTAGTCATTTACTCGTCTTTTTCCGCAGCAACTAACATATTTCCAATACACCTCAAACCAAGCTCACTTCCGTACTGAATATCAGTTCGATGGCAGAGTGTATGCAGGGACGCAGAGTCCACGAACATCAAGCCTATCTCGTGCTTGTTCGATTCAGGCTCGGGCCTCTTTCCCGCGGCCGGCTGTTCGCAATGACTTCTCTTTTCGCTATTTACAACTGATGTATTTTCGGCACACCTCAAACCCAAGCTCACTTCCCAACCCAGTATCGGCTCGATGGCAGAGTGGGATGCAGGGATGCAGCGTATACAAATGTCGACATAATCTCGTATCCCAGACGCTTGTTCTACTCAAGCTCGGGCCTCTAAGGAATTTTCATCCGGTCACTCGTCTTTTTCTAGCACTCCTCAAACCCCACGCTCACCTTCCTACTGAATAACAGCTCGGTGGTAGAGCGAATTACGCAGGGGATGCAGAGCGTGGATACCGTCGACAAGCTCGTAGTATCTGGACTTCTCACACTTGTTCGACTCAGGCTTGAGTCTCTAGTTTCTTCAATTGTACTTCTCATCTTAATAATAATACATTTGCTTCACATTTGTCCGGCAGACCTCAAACCTAGGCTCACTTCCCTACATAATGTCGGCTCGATCGCAGAATGGTATGCAAGGATGTAGGATACAAAGCCCTATAATCAACTTCGTATCCCAGATGCCTGTTCGATTCAGGCCCGAGCCTTATAGCTATATAATCTCCATTCGCTTTACTCCTCCTTTTCTGCAGCGATTAACGTATTCCCAGCACACTTCAAACCCATACCCACTTCTCTACGCAATTATGGGCTCGATGGCAGAGTGATTTATGCGAGGACGCAGAGTACAAGTATTAAAACTCCCGCACAAGTTGGTGGGCCTTGTATATTTATATTTAATCACCCTCGGCTCAATTGCAAAGTTTGTTTTATAAGATGCGGAGATTCATAATGCATTCTCTAATTCCGTATACTTGAGGACTATCAAATCTTATCAATATTCCAGAGCCCGATACTAGCACAGAGATAGGCGTTATGACTACAAAATACTGCAATCCATATTACTTATGAAAGACGTAGTAGAGAAACAACCTGAACCGGCAATTTGAATCAATTTTAAAGTTGCTGCTCTGTGTTTGAAACTTTGACGTGTCATGAGGTCGGCATGCTTACTGACTTTTAAAATACAATGTGCCACTTCGGCTCGAGACTTCAAAATATCTTCAGTGTCAGCCATGAGTACAACGTGCAAAATATCCACCCCCGATATCAGAATATTACATATCTATGGCTATTCCGATGTCCTAAATAATACAATTATCCACAATCGACAACGGCGGCTAGTAGCCGACAGACAAGAAATAGCTACTCCTTTTCGATCACGAAAAGCTATCGAAGTAAATTCAGCTTGAATTTTGTATTCGGGAGATAAAAGGCGAGCTTACTTCACCACTAGAATCACTGCTGACATATAGCTTGCCATCATTTCCAAAGGCGAGTCCTACAGGACGGATGCAATTGCCAGGGCAAGAAGTGAGAGTTGTTGCTTGCACAACAAACGAGTAGCCAAGATCGGAACCCGTAGGTTGTGGCCCAAGAGGGAATGGGACGCTGTTGAGCCGTGGTGTCAATGCACATTAAATTATAGAAACAATGTCGACTAACCGTATAACTCCATATCCTGTCGGAGGGTTACGATTAAAAGACCCGTGGAAGGAAACAAATGCATCGCCAAGTTGGGTCAGTGGAAAGCTTTTGCTATTAAAATGAGGCGGGGGCGTATAAAATTTGATATCTAGAGGAACTGAATGAGCCTGGTAGATAGTTAAGTCAAAATTATGAAAGTTCGCAGATGAGGTTATATACCTGGAAGCTCAACACAGGTGGGAGGTTGTTTGCCTTATTCTGACACCAGGCATCGTCCCTGGTTGGTTCCAAGTTCAAACTGAACTGATCTCCCCGTTGTTTGCTAACAAACTGGGGATCACCAATGGGATCAGCTATAGGATTCCATAAAGTGGTACAGTCAGGAAAACCGTAGGATTTCGGGGCTGCACTCGATGGGTTGGTGGGGTAAACCACAAATTCCAACTCATCAGCGGGGTTATCGTTCACAAAAGTAGGAGTTAGACCCGTAGCGTTATCAATAGATGCACCATTTTCTACCACATAAAGTGGCTTAAGCCCAGATGCATCAATGGCTGGGAATGGAGGAAACGCGAAGCCTGCGGGATTCCGGATCCCGTAGGCAAGAATTTCTCCAGAGGTCCAAGAAAGAGGAATAGTCGGGACAGTAGCACTAGGGAACACGAAACGACGGATCTGGGAGCGGCCAGAGGCAGGATCCTGTGCGGTTACATCGATGTTTGTTAGTGGACCTGAAGCGATCAGAAGAGCGATGGTGGTGCCTGCGGAGTTCTTCTCCAGCTGTAGAGTATGAGTCGTCAAATCTGAGGAAATCGCAAATTTGTTCAGTACTGCGGAGTAAGAACCATGGTAAAACGCGTATATGCACCTCCATCTGGTGGAAGACCAGTCACCACCGTAGTTGGTGCAGCACCGGCGGGAATGGACTTCGTGATAGGGTCATAGTCATACACAAGAGCATCGCTCGCAGAGCTAACGTACAATTTCGTCCCGTCCAGTTGGATTCCCTGGGTAAGCAGCGTATTCTGCAAAACCACTGTGCGCTCCCAGCCAGTAGCCGGGGAAATGATGGGGCTAAAGGCAGTTACTCCAAAACCTCTTTCAACCACGAGAAGGTTCTGATTTGAGTCAAAAGCAATGCCTCTCGGAGTTGTGAGATTAGAGAACAAAACATGGGCCGAAAAGCCAGGAGCAGATGTCACGGGAGCTTTGAACGGAATTCCTAAAGGTTGGAACGTCGTTGCTTTGACAGCTGCAGAAATACCTACAACGATGGCGAGGAGCAACATTGTGAGGTGGAAGAGTAGCCGATGTGAGGATGTCAGCTTGCTTAAATACATAGCAACGTTCGAAACACAGCTGTCAGGCAGCTCCCATTTTGATCACAAACTAATCATCAATCTATGATGATATTCGCCAACCACCTACATATATATCACGGCCCTTAGAGTGCTTGTCAGGTGTTCTTGCGAGTTTCCCATCTACTTCTGTGTGTACTCATCATGTCACTAACTGAGAGTTTGGGCGTTCTTCAAATGTGCCATTTCAATGACTTGATGATTTTCTTAAGCTGTTGTAACATTTACAAAGGATCTGTTAGCTAAAATTTGATATACTTCTCACTTAACAAAATTTCGATGACGGGAGTTTGGCTTAGAGTTTGAATTTGAAAAACTTGGATTACAATTAGCGTTCCTGGTACCTGGCGTATGCCAACAAAGTAGATATTTCCCATGGAAACCTCTTACGGCCTGTATGCACACTCAGCAACCGTAAGTAGTCCCTTCAAGTTAATCGAAAGCTCTGAATCCTAAATTTTACCTATAAAATTCCCTAACGGCCGCTAACATGAGAAGAGGTTGCTGAATGGAAGCATTTAAAAGGCGCTTAAAGCCATATCTTATCCGGCTGTTTCTCGGATTGACACTCTCTGACTATGAATAATTAAAGATGGCGTCAAGTTGAACTTTGTTATCGTTGTGAATCCAGCTACATACATATATTTATTGGATTTTTATACTACTAGGTCTCTTGCTTCTATAATTAATCAAGTTGTTTAGCTTCTCATACACAGCAAGAAGTATTGAACATACTACACAGTATCTCCTATACTCTCATGTCATATTATACTTATTGCATCTAGTGCCGTTGTCTACGGATAGATGATGCATGATGGTTCACTCAAATGGCTGCATCAAAACCACCGAGCATGTCAAAATCCGCAATCGTTCATACCAAATAACCAGACAAAATTGCTTCACTACTTTTACCGCATTGGCTAACATTAGAGAATTCTTCGTTAAGAAATACAAAACAGCATAGTATTAGTACTCACTTCTGTCCCAGTTTAAAATTCAGCAATGCTAAAAAAACTTTGAAACATTATGAAGAGAAGCAAATACAGTTATGTCATGAGATGTCACCGGTACTGTTAATCTAGCTATAACGCCACTACTTAGGTTCAGGAAATATATTCCTTATTCTTTAATATTAAATTCTTCGAGAATATTTTAGTTGGCATCCGTGATTGCAACTTCCACGGGGCTTCAAGGCCCATAGCGGAGGCTTCTAAAGTAGCGAGGAGGTAGTATATTTGCAAGTTTTCAACGTACAAGTCTATTCTGGATGTGAATTTGATATAGAAACAAAGAACAGCTTTCGTGGGCTCATTTCAACTCCCCCATGCCCCGAAAGATCTATCTGTCATCCTCCCTCTTTTGCTCTAGATCTCCGTTGCCTTCTTTCGATTTTATATCGGTACACCAGTTATATCTCATATTTTCTTAAGATTAGGCTGATGAGTATCAAAATTCTATTCGAGCTATCAAATTAAGCCAATATACTGAGAGAGAAGATACTGTCACAAACTAAATCTAATCTTATGAAGTACACATCTGCAAGCTTTTTACAGCTGTTGACTTCATATTTAAGGATTCCGAGATGACCGTCTATATCGTAAGACTTTCTACCTGATTGACTCGGGACCTACTATGTCGATACCGGACCTCTGGGTAATTATCAAAAGGAGAATGTGCTATATTGCTAGTAGGTTGCATCGGGTTGCGAAAGGCGGGAGCAGAATCGATGCACTGCAATATATAATGTGACTTGATATGATTGTATACTCGTATGACGGAGGCGGTGGACATATCCGATTTTTACTCCTCAGCACGTGTAGCCAGTCGTACTCAAGACAAAGGTGTATCAATCTTCCATTTTTGTATGATAAGAACTGAGATTTTCATTAATCATTGTTCGATGGTATGTAGCCAGACATACTCCGCAAGCTAGAGTTTGCTATTTACTGTATCACTGATAGATGTCCAAAGGAGCGATGGATGCGAAACATAATACAGTGTGTTACTACTCGGTTAGATTACTTGTAAGTTTAGTTGAATAAAAAATTTTCCAGCTATCAGGCAGAGAAGGACAATTGGAGCTGTATGTGATCGCCCGTTGGCAGTCCTTAAACAAAGAAGAATAGTTTCTGAGAAAGAGAATAATGACTGTCCTTTATATTAATATTCGTCCATGTATTCCTTACACCGTTCCCAGAGCCGGTGCCATCTACCATTGTTCCAGGTCCTCACTCTCGCCCAGCCGTCGTGCGCAGCCATCCTTTCAATCCAAATCAACACCGAACATAGTGCGAAATCTGCGTATGAGACATCGTGCCCCATTGCAACGATTCCATCTCCATCACCGCAGTTCTTGTCGAGAACCATAGCTAGAAAATCGAATTGCTCTTTCACGGCTAGCCAAGCTTGCTCTCGCTGTGGTCCTGATAAAGTATGACTCGCGACGTGTGGGTGGTGTCCTCCGTGGCCCCGAAAATGTGACTGTGAGCGCTCCGGAAGCTGTTGATGGCTCAGAGGCACCATGATTGGGAGCAGTGGTTTGGCGAACACCTCCTGGATATAATGCACGAAGAGAGTTTGTAGTGATCGCGTGCCTTCGGGAAAGACGGGTCTCGCAGGATATGCGGATTCAAGATATTCAGCTATATGATTGGTGTTGGAGAGAACTTCTGGAGCCATTGGATTCCTTGTTGGATCCACGACAACGGGTAGAGTGTATACAGGACGACCATCGCTTCGAATAGCACTGGGTGGTGCACCGATGGAACGCAAAGTTCCTTCCACGTCAGGAAAATCGACCCAGACTGTTCGGTACCTGAGGCGTTTGTAGTTCAGTATAAACCTGCAGAAAATCAGTTCGATTCAATATACCTAAGAATACAGTTACTTACCGGATTCTCCAGATATTAGGTGCCCATGGCTGAGGTGTATTTCCTGGAACATCGTAGAGTGTGATTAGTGGAGGTGCTACTCCTCGCGAGCTTGAAGAATGATGACGCGACATAGTAGTGGAAAGAACCAAGGGTAAATAGATAATGAGTCAATCCCAACTGCTGCTACGCGAGACTTTAAAGGAAGATAATCCATCGAATCCGAATATAGGATGATAATAGGGATCACGGTACGGGATCGTCTTGTCGCAAGTCAGATCTAGTCATGGAAACCGACACGCTGCGAGGATGCGAGTGGTGACCTGCGTGTCGGATAGAAACAAGGAGACATGTTTCGGGACCACGGAACAGCGCTGAAATCTTTCACCGACCTGCGTACGGGCATTGACATAGACCCTTTCCTAATATACCAAGGAATATCAAAATTATTGCAGGATACGTAGGGTTCCCGAGTGGATATGACTTGATCCAAAGTGGTAGCCGTCTCGAGTTCTACTAGATAGTAGACAGCCTAGGAGCGAGATTCGACAGTTATGTAGGCTGTGAGCCAAACTCAGTCATAGCCCAGATAAGTAATGAGCAAGATTCTCCCCAACCAGTGCGAGTATGTGTAAGTCTGCGTCAGAAAATGGCAATTGCATAGGAGGCAGTGTTGTACGTGGAAGTAAATGTCAAAGGGGAGATACCCAATTTGGCGTATGCTGTCACGTACACGTGATACACGTTGCTTGCTTTCCGTGACAAGCTTGTGACAAACAATGTTGGTTTGCAAGTTCTGATCAGCTCTGTTCAACGCCAGCTCATCGTCTTATTATTTTCTCGTGAAACTTTCGATCCTCCTTAATTTCTTGCTCACATGGAATAATTTTAACAACTCTGTTAGAGGCGATTTGAGAACGAACAGAATTTCCATGAATGTGCTATGCACTCCTACTTATTTCGATCACCACGTTTTTCTGAAAGCTGTTGAAAAACACAGCGCTGAGTCATCGCCTCCGGTCACATCTCCTGATAGCACCATTTCCCACGCAGGTTTGTATCATGTACGCATTCAATCTACTCGACGGCGCCCTCGATATCCACCTGGAGAAAGGACTCTTTACCATCTTCCACCTAGTTTGGAATACTTTGTTAAATGGCGGGTTTAAGGTCCAGTGAAACACCGAGGACCTGATCTTATCCCTGCTATAGTGTCATGCCTGTCGGGATCATGACATCGGAGGTCACTGTAGATCCACAATCCTCCTGATCAACCGTCATATCCGTCTCCGGGGCAAATAGTTGCGGATACGATAAGTCAGAGGTACAGAATGCGGCGCCGCTACTAAGCGTTTGGACTCCCAGGACGTACTAGGATTCGTGCGATCGCAGTCTTCGCGTTTTCACGAGCTATGGATTATCATTGTACTACCTCAAACGAGAAAATAAGCAGACGACGGGGCCTTTCATGCACCGTCTCCTGCTTTGTTCTTCTTGGAGCGGAAACGAAAGTAATCGGCTCCTCTCTCTATGAGATCCAAGGGACGGGAATTCACTCAAATATTGCAAAGAACTTGTGGTAATGAAGACCGTTACTCGGGAACAAAAATCTTTTCCTTCAGGTTCTATGGGAGAAACTAACTGAGAGAAATTACCTCAAATTTGGAACCGGCTTCAGGATATGTCGCCGTATGGGATTAACGAATAAACCAGATGGTAAGTGCACGAGGACTTCTGGCCAGGACGTAAGGCAAAGTTAACTTCCTTGCACAGCCACTCCACCGCCTTGAGCCTTATTGAACCTCCTGGGACGTAATATCCTCAATACATGTAAGGCGAGGCCAAAGCTTAAATCAAGTGAGGTATCGTTGGGGAAGTCGACCTCTACGTTGGAAAATGTTTCACAACCAGAGTGTGAGCATGGCTCGCTCGGTGTGAATTAAATTATAGATTGATCACGACAAATGGATTGTTGGAATGCCCTTTTGTTCAGCGGAACTAGAACCGATGACAAGATGGTGAATACATATTCAGCACGTAAGCTCTAATAGTAAGTCTGAGACTCTGGTTACAACGGAAAGCCCGAGTACGAAACGTGCAAATGAAGGATATATTTAAACATCAACTTCAAGAAAAAGTCTCTCACTAATATGATGAGTAGCAACGTTATCGCCCTGGAACGTATATGTTATGTCTGCATTCGATACTCTGTTGTTGGAGAGATTTCCCTTACCGACTTGTTGAAGCCGCGGACGAAATATGGCTGCACAGCCAAGGTATAGTGGATGCAGGCTGGAGCTAACGGTTTTCGGAGGTCGGCAGTGCTGGTTTACCCTCATATTTTTTTATCACTGAATCGACATCATACTGTTGCACTGATGCCTTTGATTACTGTATGGAATCCGCCTGTTGAATTCCTAGCTACTAAACATGAATTTTAGGGAGCAATTGAACTGCCTTCCATAGATATTTTATTGCGAATAAGCAGATGTCTTGTCCAAATCCTGGACGTTGTTCTTCGACCCGCTTTGAACGAAAATTTAAAATATAGCTTGTAACACACAACCTCTGACGGTAAGTGATTCAATTGCGATTAGACTAGCCTCGACGCCAACGTTAATTTGAAATGTGTCCAAAGGGCCATTCTAAATCAAAGTCTAATGGTCGGTTACGTTCAAATCGAATAAGCTTTAAAATGACTTGATGGCGCCAGTAATATATATTTTAAATCTTCTATATGAATTCAGCGCTGCGGAATAATGATCAGTGAAAGGAGCGCTTGGTGACCACTGAGGTGCCAGGGCTCAAACGTTCAGGTACCAGAAGGCGCTGTGCATGGTAGAAGGTAGTAGAATATCACTAGCAGTAAATAAATGAATATCTAATTATGAAAGTTTCCCATGTCCGGCCCGAAGATGCGCTGCCTTCGAGGGATATTGCTAAGATCGGTCTACCGCCCCGTTATGATGTTGAATTGGATGAATGTCCCGAGGTCAGCGCTGGCGGACAAGCGGCTGTGGACAGATAAAACCTGCTGTAGCGCAGTCATCTGAAGCGCTACGCAGCAGCCTCAGACATATGCTGGAATTTCGATTTTAAAGACCTGATAGGCTGATACGAACGTCGAACAGTTATAGGTGTCGTCCGGCGCATCGTCACGAACTCCATCATTAGGCCGACGTTAGCCGCACGGCCGCGGGAGGACACGGCAGACATGAGAGTCCATGAGAGTCCATCGTTATCAGTCCATCGTGCGCGCGTCAATCCGGATGTTGATTTCTTGAGAGCCGTATCCCAACCGAGGGACCTAGTCCGCATACTTGAGCCCCGGATTTTGTTGTGCCACGTTCGTTGATTAAGCATTCCCTTTCGCTGAAATTGGTGAGAAGACGTGTGACACCAATGCCAAGAATGTACAAAAGCGTCAAAAAATCGTGTCACTATGAGAAATGCTCATAAAGAGAACGTAGAATGAATTATGGATCCAGCATCCAGGAGTCAAGAGTGCATCAGCGGAGCAGGAGGGATAAAGAATTTGTGGTGCAGATTTTATAAGCTTTACTTAATGAGGTAATTGCAAAGACCAAATTAGGCATCATCACCTAACGTCAGGCGTTACGATATCCTCCTGAGTAATCTTGGCCTGAGCCTTATATATATCCCGTCGAGCTCCAGTTCAAATCCACAACTCTCTCTATAACCACCATGACCAACTCTCTCGATCTCCTCAAACAAACCGGCACCGTCGTCGTCTCTGACTCCGGAGACTTCGAGTGTAAGTCTTCTTAGTCCTTTGTGGCTGTTGCGGAAGTCCTAATCATATCGATGTAGCTATCGATGTCTACAAGCCTCAGGCACGTTTCTAGATATAGCATTCCTAGGTTGTGCACTGACGCAGTCGGTATAGGATGCTACCACCAACCCCTCTTTGATTCTCGCCGCTGCTAACAAGGCCGGATATGCCCGCCTCATCGATGCCGCTGTCGCATTCGGAAAGTCAAAGGGTGGAGACCTTGAGCACCAGACAAACGCTGCTATGGACAGGCTGGTGCGTTAGCTATGGTTTTTATTTTCGAGATTAAGACGCTGATAGTGACCTTGGCAGCTCGTTGAATTTGGCAAGGAGATTCTTGCGATTATCCCCGGCCGTGTGTCCACTGAGGTCGATGCTCGCCTTTCCTTCGATAAGGAGGCCACAAAAGTCAAGGTTTGATTGTTCTCAGCTCTACCTTACAGAGTGTGCACTGATAACCATATCTAGGCCAAGGAGCTCATTGCTCTGTACGATTCAGTTGGCATCAAAAAGGAGCGTATCCTCATCAAGATCGCGTCCACATGGGAAGGTATCCAGGCCGCCCGTGAACTCGAGCGCGACGACGGCATCCACTGCAATCTCACCCTCCTCTTCGGCTTTGGTCAGGCTGTTGCTTGCGCAGAAGCCGGTGTTACCCTAATCTCACCCTTTGTCGGCCGTGTAAGTCCAGTCCAGTGAATTTCAGTGATGAAACTCTTCTTATGTCTTATGGTCATTTAGATCCTTGATTGGTACAAGAAGAGCACCGGGAAGACCTACGAGGGTGATGAGGATCCCGGTGTCCAATCCGTCAAGAAGATCTTCAACTATTACAAACAGCATCATTACAAGACCATCGTCATGGGTGCCTCCTTCCGTAATGTACGTCCGGGATAGGATTTCATTCATGCATAAAGGCTAACATTGCTACCATCCATTAGGTCGGTGAGATCAAGGCGCTCGCCGGTGTTGACTTCCTCACCATCGCTCCCTCTCTCCTCGAGGAGCTCAAAAAGTCGGACGCTCCTGTTCCCAAGAAGCTCGACTCTCATGCTGGTACGTCTTTTTCCCGCCTCGGGTCATCCGGGCCGCAACCAATGACGCAAATTTCCGGTTCCAAATATAGCCGCTCAAGCCGACCCCATTCCCAAGGTTTCCTACATCGACAACGAGCCCGAGTTTCGCTGGACCCTCCTCCAGGACCAGATGGCGTTCGATAAGCTCCATGAGGGCATCAAGAAATTCGCTGAGGACGGCGAGGTTCTCAAGAAGCTCCTTAAGGAGAAGCTCAGCGCCTAAATGGCATGTGCCTTGGTTTGCTGTACTACAGCACAGAAATATAATTCGTCGACAAGGTAGTGTGCCTTTTCGTGAGATTTGTTTGCCGTAGGAAGGAAAAGAAGTAAAGTCTTTGTACATTTTACGCCTATGTAGATTTAGAAAAAGGAAAATAAGCGATTCAGTGTTGCCCTTTCAGATATTCGTAAGGCCAAGACTATGTTCGTTGTGCAACTCATCCTATCACACGCATAGCGCTTCCTTGAAGTCGTTCAATATATATATGTGTAGTTCTTTCCATCTAGTGTATTAGTAAGCTGTGGTCCAATGCTGTGATATTCACCCCGGCGGGCGGAATTGATAGCATTGGTTGTCTATTATGCAAGGATTCCACGTGTTCAGTTCACTCTACTACTAACTGTACGAATTTATCGATATCAACAATCGAACTAGGTATTCAAGAAATTATGTACAGTAAAAGCAGGTTGACTATACAAGTAGCGACAGTCCACATATTCGGTCGAAATGGTATGATTCTCGACGTCGATTCTTAAATACTAGCATAATTACTATATTGTGGTGCGAGTAGAAATGCATTCTCTGGCCTTGTCGAACAAGGAGTCGATTAGTAAAGTCAATGTAGTCGGTAAGGATATCGAACAACTTTTAGGCTTCATCCTGCGGGCAGATACGATCTCCATGTGTACATATGCATCTTCAATATGAGCGAAGATGGAAAGAGCAATTAGTAATTAGTCATTCAATGTCACTTAAGAACTTACATACTTTTCCGGTTAGATACCAAGATTCTATGCGGAAGGTGCCAGTACCGCGGAATAACATCCTTTGTAGTCACGACATTCATCTGTATCCATAACACCATTGACAAGAAGCGCCATGGCTGCGCTACGTCGCGGAGCTGGAATAAAAGGTTTCCAATTCGAGTTTTCACCCTTCCGCCATTGGACTATATCGCTCATGGAAAAGTAGTTTAGTATCGGAAACCTCGGTTGTAGCACATTTTTGAGGACTCTCTGTTGATCCTGCAAATCCCACACTGGCATTCGCGTGATGGTATTGGCAAAGGAGACCTGAAGACGTTGTAATAGTGGCGATTTATTAGGAAAGACTTCGCAGACAGTCTTAGCTATCTAAAATATGTGATGAGCACTGATTTGATATTGAACAAAACAATTTAGCATGCGCCAAACTTACTAGTTCCAATTCTCGTCTCGGTTCTGAGGTAACGACCTCAGTGCCTTTGCGATATTCATGAAACAATTCGAGCTCTTCCAAACCTGGAAAATGTCTGCTGAACGTGGTGTTGAAGTAAACATAAGAAGGAAGTGACAACGATTTAATCGATGTCGCAGTACTCTGGAGAGCACGCGTAATTTCGTCTAGGCAGGGAAACACTAGCATAGATGGCATTTGCGTCAAGGGATCGGTGAGTCTTAGCTTTTTTAAAGACAGCTCGGGCACGAGGTAGGGCGATAAAAGGATGGGACACGACAACCGTGTCAAATGGCGGAAAGATGGCCTCGAAAATGAAAAAGGATCGCTTTTCCAGGGACGTGTAACTGGGTAGTGAACCGTGAGATCTTTCAACGACTGCATCTTCTGTGCTGCCTTAGACAACAGAGCTAGGTCCGAATCGGTCATCGCCTCTAACCATAGCTTTTCCAGCGCGATCTCTTCGTTTTGGCCTGCAACTTCACGCAAAACCTCTCCTAAATTTGTCTCTAGGGCCTCGAGACGACACGGATTAAGGGTCTCTGCCAGTGAAATGAAGAGGTCAACATTCTCATTGTGATCGACGTCTAAAACAAGAGACGAGAGCCGAAGAGGCAATAGCTTTTGTATATCGGTGTCATGAACATCTTCAGTGAAATATGAAGCCCTGATTTCAAGAGATTTTAGGTTCTGGAGGCTTCGAATGCATCTCAGCATCGGCTTATCGATAATCATGTCAAGAAGCGAGAATTTCTCGATTTTTGACATGCGCGTTACAGCGTTGACGTACATCCCAAGGAACGCTTTGTGGGACCATGTGAGACGGTATTCTTCGTCCGTCACCCAGGAGGAGAAAGTGCATTCCTTGACGTAATGGGACAAGGATTGAGCCGGCTCTTGGCCTTTGACGACCGCTCTACAGAATGGCGCGTAGTTGGGACCGTCTGTCTCTGCGTAGGAACCTGGGGAAATGTGCAAGGTGCTAAACAGTCGAGGGAGTGATATGAAGCAGAAGAATCGACACACAAGCGCAAGCCTAGACAATATGCGCTTTGACTCAGAGCGATCGATTTCGTCGCTGGGCTCAAAGTAGTCGAAGATTTCGAGATAGACCTCGTTGGGTATTGGGGAGAGCGGTGTTGAGCCACTATGTCGAGCAGGGCCTATGAATAACACCTTTAAGTGTCATAACGCGTCATTGTTCCAGAAATTACAACTTACTGGTCCATTTAAACGATGACATAGAGTCCAATCCGACCACTTCTTAAACAGACTTGAGGTTATGGAAGGAGTATATATATCAACGAAGCATGGAAATGATAAAGGGAGTTTTGAATGAGAGGGTTGCTAGTGTCGTGAACGTGTTGGAAGTCGGCTGGATAGTAGTAAATAAATAAAGTTTTCGACAGGTTGACCTGAACCAGTACCGTCGAATGCCACGGTCACGCAATAGTCACGCGTAGATTATGGCACGTGACTTGCATAACTCGGGGATAAGCTTCCGGAAGGTCTCTCTCCGAAATGATGCAATATCTTTGGTATGCACACTTCATATATATACAATACATGTATTAATATATTAAATTTATTACCAGTTGCTCAAGTTGTTCTTTCATTCACTCACTTTTCTCCTGGATACAACTAAGACTTTTATGATTTCTCATGTAGACAGTAGGGCTGCCAACTGACCTGTAACAGGTACAGGCTGTACTCAGTGAGATCATAATGGGTCGGGTTAAGCCCATACTCAGACCCATAATGTGGATTTACCTCCCTCTACAGATCAGGACAGGTGTATTTGCAGCCATTATGGGTATACAGGTATTAAGTACATGTAAGAAACAACCAATTCAAGGATATTATCAGAATTATTGAAGAATAAAACTGCAAAACTTTGGGCTCTGCTAATCATCACCTGTTAGATCCTTGATAGCCTTTCAGGCCACACAGAGATGCTGTTTGACAATCATAAGTGTGTGAATGGTTTGTGGCACAAGGCTAGCACAACATAAGGATATAGTGTCTTGCCCTCCAGAGAAAATATGCTTGACAGCTACAGCAGATCCTAGACAAAATAATGTTGACATGTCAGCTTGATAGATCAAAGAAGAAGGAAGAACTTACCTGGGATGGTTAAAATATCATGCACTAGCTTAAAGAGATTTGGGAATTGGGAACAACAACCAAACCACCAAGCAACCAGATCACATATGTGTCATATCCCGTTCATGATGCTCAGTCAAGCCTCCGGAACTCCCTACGACCTCCAGGAGTCTACGCATTGACCACTGGGAGACTTCAGCAATACCTCAGCACATTATTGGAACCTTTTACTATACTCCATTTGTACGCTCCATTATCTTCATTCCTATCTTTCTTAGTCTCCATT
>JASFDE010000091.1:0-55584 GCA_036937135.1 Nidula niveotomentosa | reverse complement strand
GTCACATCATCACATTAAATTACTCATTTTGCGCCATATCTTATCATATACAAAGAGTGGCGGAAAATGAAGCACACACTTAGAATCCTGGCATAGAGCGATCTGCCGTGGCACAGCCACTACAAGCCAATGCACGCCACTGCACGCCACTGCACGCCACTTGCACGCCAATGCACGCTCAGCCACGGCAATTTTCCTATGCCCGTACGAAGATTGAGCATTTTGTGAATGATGAGATCAGTCGTTCAATCCGGCTAGGTGGAAACTTTTTTCTTCTGCATGGATAAGATAGGATTTCGGGAGCGGTCCTATTTAGGAATATGAGTGAACATAATGGAAATTAGGGGAGATATAGAAGAGAGAAGATTGTGGTTCAGAAAGAAAAAAAGGGAGTTATGAAAGCATGCAATCTCGAAGGTTTATACTAAACAATAAGCCACTCAGTTTACCGTATGGTCAACTTGTGTGGCTAAAGCTGCAGTTCAACTTGGATCCATGGCACATGTTTCGAGCTGAATTTGATCTACTTGATCTTGTTTAGTTTAGAAGCTTTCTCGTATTTTTGATGGTTTTTCGATTCACCATTAACTCACTATCATCCTCAACATATTGTCCACAGTTTGAGGTTTGATCTAATACACAGAGAATGCTTCATGTAAATAATGCTCACGTTCAAAACCTGATTAAAGGAAATAATTCAGTTCCTTGAATTTATATACAGCGGTGTTGAAGCATGAAGAGTTCACGAAAACATACGTGTTATAGAGACCAGACTCCATGTATGCATTGTACGATGAGTCTTGCAACGAACTCATTTATAGCTAACAATCACAATGAAAGGCAGTTATGTTAGACGATAGAGGTCAAGGTATTCTCTACAGGAACTGTCCAGCGATAATTCTATTCGCTCAGAAAACAATGTTTACTGAAGTGAAAAATCAGACGAGAGTCCCGCAGACAATTAAAAATCTGGCACACAACATATAATACGTCATCCGCTGTATCCTGCCTACGACTATGCATTCACTTTGAGCATAAAATCGCTCTTCTACGCATACTTCATGCCTCCTTCTACCTTCTCCCCACTGTGCCCCACAATGCGCTGCTGGAAAATCACTACGCGTCCCGGCTTCAAGTCCATATCCACGCAATGCTTCGGGTCCGTGCTGTAGATGTATGTCGTACCCCGGCACAGCTCGTTAGCGTCTGTATGTGACGCATCGGGGCGCACGGTCTCCTCGCCGCCGAGTTAAATCTGCAGCGTGACGCGCGACCTGCGCCCGTCAGGGAGGCCGAGCTGCCCGTCGAATTGCGACCGGAACTAAGGCCCAGGGCCATGGCGCAGGAAAGAAAGGCGCTCGTTGTGTGTTACTTGACGATGCAGGGGACGATTTGAAAGTAAGAGAACACGTACCTGACCATCCGGAACGCCCCACCTCTTTCTCCTTCTTCCCCGCAACAATCCCTTCCCATTCGCCCCCGGCCTCAATCCGCACCAGTTCCTAGACATATGGCAAAATCCTTTCATATATCCTCCCCGCCTCCTCTCATCAAATCGAAATAGCCTTTCTCCTTCCGGTGTTTGGGAGTAGGACGCGGCGAGAGGTGGTGGCGAAGTCGAAGATGGGCAAGTCGATAGGCGATGGCGGAGGCTTGTTGCCGCGCGGGCAGGACATTGCGGACTCCGATAGGTAAGTAGTGGACAAGGCCTAATGGATGTCGATGATTGAGCATCGACAATACGATGCACGTTGCACTGGGCTCCATGGGCACTTAAGTATAGCGTTCATTGAGTTCGAATAACACTGTCAATAAATACATTATTTGCTCTAAAATACATTGATCGCTGGTAAAAACATAAGACGCGTCCTATGAAAGAAGTCATAGAACATAGCACATACTATACACTACACTCTCTCCTACCAAAGGGTGGCCCCTTACTCCTATTCATCCTCGTCATCGTCATACTCTTCATCGTCATCATCATCCTCGTCATTCTCAAACATAAAATCGCTCCTCAGCGCATACTTGACCCCGCTCTCCACCTCCTCCCCGCTATGCCACAGTCCGCGCTGCTGAAAGATCAGCACGCGCCCTGGCTTCGGCTCGACATCCATCCACGTATTCAGATTCGAGCCCCAGATGCGCGTCGCGCCTCCACGCAGCTCCTCCCCGGTGTTTGGAGCGTCGGGGTGCACAGTGTCCTCGCCGCCGAGGTAGATCTGGAGGGTGACGCGCGACTTGCGCCCGTCGGGGAGCTCGAGCTGGCCATCGCAGTGTCCGCGGAAATAGTTCCCACGCCTATAGCGCAGGAAGGAGAGGCGCTCGTTTAGCCTAGGAGATTCCATGTGAGCATCATGGGGGCGTCGTGGATCAGAAGGAAGCACATACCCGACCAAATGATAATCCCCGAACACCATCCCCTTCCTCGCTACCACACCCTCCCAATCGCTCCCTTTCCCAACATGCACCAATTCCTGGATATAGGGAAGTAGCCGCTCATATATCTTCCGCGCCTCCCGCTCATCAAACCTCAATATCCGCTCGCTGTTCCGGTACTCGGTGTTGATATAGTTCTCGTTCGGCTTGAGGCCGTAGTGCACCGCCGCCTGGGCCCACTGCGCGTCAGACTCAGCCAGGGCAACGAGCGCGGCGCATTCGGCGGGAGTGAAGACGTCGTCAATGATCTTAAGGTAGGTGCCGGGTGGGTAAGATGTGGCGAGGGAGGTCACGGAGAAGTCGAAGACGGGAGCGTCAATGGGCATTGTTCGGCTAGTGAGTGTTACTGCTACAGATGGTGGGGCAATGTGGGCGTATATATATTGTGTTGCTCTGAAATGAACGTAATGACGAGAGGTGCTGTTGAAGTTCGGCACAGCCGCAGTCGAGCTAGTTACAACCTATGAGTAGACAGAACAGCTTCAGTATATGGGTCACATTGAGCGAAACTAATATACTTGCCGTCGCGATAGGTCAACTTTGGGTCAACCATAGATGATTCATGGGCTAAATATGCACCGCATTTGATTGCACCGTTGAGTCGAGGCTGTGGCCAATTTCTGATGGAGCGGTGCTACGTAGTACTCCGAGTCTCCTGAGCCGCCAGCAGTCTCATCGTCAATGTTGAACGCTAAGGTTGGGAAAAGTCCCGTAAGGGAACGGTTTCCCGGCCCGTCGCCATCGCGTTGCTTGTGCATGTTCCTATCTGAATGCACAGCGCCAGAAAAAGGTGCTGTTTGAAATTACAATCTTGCTGTTTCCATCAAAATCCAACTTCCTCCAGGTTCGAATCCGACACGTACAAGCTCCTCTTATCCCAACCAAAATTGCTGTTTTTCTTCCTATGGAAACGACCAGAAGCCATTTACGAGTATTCCAGACTCCAGCACATTCAAGCTCGTTGCTAGGTGCGCTCATCCCCGATATGCGAACCTTGTACGATGGCAATGCCTGTTTCTCTAGTTCCACGAGCTCGAGTGACTCATTTAAAGCATCCTATATTGTCTTGCATGACCATGAAACTCACCTTGAATCTCGTCATTGTGTCCTTACCCATCTGGCGTTGACAACAGTGGGCGCATGGGTTCTTTGTTGTGCACATCTTACAAGTGCGGCGCCGAGCCCTCCTACTCGACATCACGCAAAACAGCACGGAATTGAACCTAATGCCGTGCCATGCAACGTTAGTGTTACCCCTCATGAGCTGGTCACTGTCCTGGACCCGCCGCTCTTTGTCACCAATGCTAACTGGTCACTGTCCCAGAGTCGCCATTTGGGGGCTTAAAACCATGGCAGTCGCGGTGGCAGTGGCTTGCCTTTCACCACCATTCCACCACCATCTGGTCTTTATTCAACAACGCCGCTTCTGAGTTCAGCCGCCCCCTGCCGCCACTCGCACCTAACACGTACCTGTCTTTGTTTCTTCGCCGTCAACGACACAGAAAGATGCCTTCTACTTCCACTCCTCGAGTGTCGAACAATACAAGCGATGTACCCTCAAATCTGCGCATCTCCGCGAGAAAATCAACCTCCACGGCTCGCATGAGGCCTTACTTCACCCCCGAGCGTACAACAGGGACTTCGTCCAAGTTTGAGTCTTCCACCCGTCTGACAATACGGACCCCCTCACACACGCCCTGCTCATCCCCTTCAAGTTCTCCAAGTTCCTCCTCGAAGACCCTGCCCCCTTTCTCCTCTCCTCGTCTCGCAATTGCTCTCCCTCCGCGGAGCCCGCCTTCGTCACCCCGCCTGCGGAACATCCTGATCATCCCGAGCCGCTTAAACCTAGCCAACGGCTTTCGTGCGATGCCGATATGCGAGCGCCGCAATCCACCGCGCTCGTGTTGCGAAGGACCAGTTTTCAGACCGCTCACTGCGGCACGGAAACAGAGGTACCTGAATTACTCCATGCGACGCTCGTCTCTGGAGTCTCAATGAGACTCCTCATTGAAGTCTGTCTTGATTGTTGGATGGCCCGATCTCCCTCCTCCTGAAGAAAAACAGCTCGCGAAAGCTTTCGTCTTCCCCTTTGCCTTCATTCGAACAACATCAGCCTCTTGCTACTTGAAGAAAAACACACTGAGTGTGAGCGTGTAACTGCCATCTCACCACTACGATCTGCCTCAGCGCCTTTTATTTCCTCATTCCATTTTCTTTCGAAAAACCTGCTTAAAGACGACGATTAAGTCGCCTGAAAGCAACGAAGCATCCCAATGCAGGCTTTTGAGAGTCTCTTGTTGCGAGGAAACAACCGCAGAGACTGAACATCTAGATGGCCATTGGACTTCGAAGATTAATTTGTACTTGGACTCTTGCTTTTATTACATGTTTTCTTTCCGTTCACGGATTGTTCCTCGCGCACCTGTTTTTCTGTCTTTTAATTTATTCCAGTCCTCTGTCTTGTATACCTCGGTCAGATAACAACGCGCCACAGCTTGGTTGTTGTGCTATGGCCAGATTGAATTCTTTCAAGGATTGCACTTCGAACCTCGGAATCGGCGGCCATTGACCGTCATCCAATAAATTTCACGGCGGTTACTTCTATATTGAACTTCGATTTCATTTTCATTGCAAGGCCCATACAGATCTTGCTCCTCCATTCGCACTCAATTAAACCGTGCTACTAGAACTGGTGTGTACCTCGACAGTTCTGGTCGTGATGAGGTGACCAACGGACTCAGGTATCGCAGACCTAAACTGTAAAGCAGACACCGAAGCTTTTTCCATGTCGGAGCTATCTCCTTCGGCACGATGTTGAGCAGCACGCATAAGGATAAGATTGAATGCAATTCCAATGACTGGGAGGTTCTATTCATTGGAAAAGCTAAGTTCACCATGATAATACAAAAGAACAAAAATAACTTACAATGGAGGAAATAACAGATATTGCAAATACATTTGGCGTCCACCAGACAACGAAATGGGCAATTGCGATGGCTAAATACAGTGAGCCTGATTCCACCAGAACCCGATTGATGAATTGAAGCTGGCGCGGTGATGTGCTTGATTCTGAGTCTTTTGCCACGCTCCAAATACGATAAGCTATCATGGCTGACACAGAACAAAGTCGCAAGTCAGCTTGACATAATGAAGACGAAAGCCACTTTATAAGTTACATGTCGCATATGCATTCAAGATCACCGTGGATCCCCAGAAAGGCGTCAAAATGGTCCCCGGACCGATGGTTATATTAACAGGGCGCCATGCCGTTAGAATATCTGCGCTTTGGACAATCTGCCAGTACGCTTGTAGTGCTGTGCAAACTACACCTCCAAGCCACATAATAATGGGGAATATTATGACTCGTCGAGATCTCCCATAAACGAGCCAGCAGCGGTAAATCTGAAGGTATTTTTAATTCTTGAAGTAAGATTAAAAACATGCTACTGCACTGCACTTACTAAGACAGCATCCGCAAGCAGGGCGGAAAGGTTAGCATTGGTGCACTGAGTCTCTATCAGCGAATACTCCAAGTATTATCGAAGAAAAAGAATATCTCACTATAACAATAGTAACCCATGTAGGCGCCGGGACTGAGCCTATAGCCTTTGGTTTAGGGATTGTGCGCGGGTCCACCTGAAGCATCGTGCTCCGGAGTGCAAGGCCAAGATTTGTCAAGGAAAGCCCAAAAAGAAGCAGGGTGACGATCAGCATTAGCCAGTTGATCTTTTTTCTAAGCTTCCATCCTTCATCGGCGCATAAGAGCCATCGCAGACACAGGAGAAAGGTGGTGAAGTATATTCCATAGAATAAAGCACCAATGAAAATGGTGGCTACGTTCTGCTGTGGAGGAAGGGACATTGTGCGTGTAGTCAGGCACCTACTGTCCTAAGAGGTCATTGGTGATTGGGGCTATCAGAGCTTATATTCTGAGGATGGACTATTGATGCACGTGCCTAGAAGGCTATAACGCAGCTTCGGATCATTTGTCCCAGAGTTGTCAAGTTGTCAAGGTGGAGATGCTTTCGCCGTTGATTCAGTAGGCTCATCTTTGGCATGATAACATCACAATGTTCACCATAGCACGCTAATCCAACTTGATGGACTCACACGGTTACTATTATGATTTACTTCTATGCATTCTGTATAGGATATAAATTTCCACTCCATGTCAAGGGGCGGAAAGTAGTAACTTGTGATAGCTCGGTGCGAGAGATTGTTGCCCAATTAGTTATTGTTAAGCGCTGGGTCCAAATGTCGCTGTGGAAATTGGAATAAAATTTCTCTGAGGTAGACATTGTGAGAAGATCACCCAGAGTGACCTTGAAATGTCTGCCAGCTTTTACACGATATCAAATAGAAGCTGCATAGACTCTGTACGGCGATTTGCGGAAGCAGCTCGTGTCTCCGATGATCAAAGGTGCCTGGGCTATACGAACGACGCCCAGAGATACTACTGATAAGCCAAGCTATAAATTGGCAGGAGAATAAACTCGTGACATAAATATACCTGAAGTAAGACGCATTGCCTTAAAAAGCCACACAGGACCCAGAGAACGTGCAATGATCATGCATCTCGAATATGGGAAATATAACTTCGAGAAGCACATATTCGGAAACATAACAAGGAGACTAATATACAATATTTCTTTAAAATTCAATCATTCTACGTTGGTGTTGGTCGTGATATATATGTATAAAGCAAAAAAAAAATTATGGAGATCTATATTCAAATAATGCTTCAAATTTCCGGGTCTTGTTTGTTTCCCCTATTTTGGACTTGATAATTTGAGATGATGTGCAATCAGCTAACCAATGGGACCGACGAGTGAGTTCATAACGTAGGGCATAAATAGGCTTTCAGGATGCTATTTTCGTGGGTTGCAAAGACGAACGGGCCTTGATGACTGTAATTGTCTTCGACGCCATGTTCGAGACGGCATTACTCTTATATACACTTTCTTCACGAGAACCCGAAGGGACGAAGAAGAAAATGGCGTCTGAAGGGTTGGCGATGGAAGGACCAAGGAGAAGAGGGGGGAGGAGTGGTGGCCGGGGATGGTATCATTAGATGAATGCAGACTATACGGCCTGACGGGGATTGGGATGTCGCCCTGAGAGGGACTGTAAGCTGATTATCGCGGGAGTTTTATTAATAGCAGCGGTTTTACGGATTCCCTTGAAGTTGAAAGGAGCAGTGCCAGCAATGCAGGTCACTCTCAGTAAAAAGGCAAATTCCGGTAATGGTCATGCTTTGGTCGTGAAATGTCGTTTTCCATGACTTGCGAAGCCATGGTTCAGTCAAACTTCTCCGGCAAGTACAGGAAAAATCTGATCACCTGCTGTCAAAGTAGTTATTATGTATTCCAGTAGAAGTCATTCCCTAATCAAGTTTCGGACAATAATGGTCCATTTTGATGCTCTGTATTTATGCTTCGGTCAGGTATTATTCATGGGAAAGTCTTGTGGAAGGCACGATCTAGTCAGAGGATGTTTTAAAATTTCAGATCCAATTGTCATTTAATTCAATGCAAAAGATACCAAGGTAAAATCTACACAAGAACTACGCTTACTTATCAGAGTCACCATATCCTAATGTCCGCACTTCAAGCTCCTTTCGAATATGGCTATTTGAGAGAACACTTGATACTAGCAGGTATGATCAAGAATAATAAGTGTTCATCATGGCAAGTAGGTTGCGAAAGGTGTACTTACCAGTAGAGAAAGCCTCCGACAGAGTAATTAATCTATAAGAATTAAAGTGTCAGTAAGGAACTCATTCGTATTATATCTACATAAAGCACTTACACGAAGGGCAGAAGATAACATCTGCATTTAAATACTTCAGTGTATTACTTGAATGAGCGACTTTACAGGCCACATACCAAACACCGTGCATATGATGACAATAGGAGACTCACCAACTTCGGCTAGAGGTGCTAGAACAAATCTTGAATTAAAAAGAATGAACTTAACAGAAGCTCATGATATTTGTGGTCAACCAGTTGAAGTTGTGTTCACAAACATTGTGGAGGTGGCTCCAGTGCCGGTCGAACTTGCAAGCACTGTAGTGGCAGACCTAAAGGAAGGCTGAGAAGATGAAAGCGGATCTGTTTTAGGTAAGTAGAAGAAACAGAATGTAAGGAAGGCAGAGGCAGGTGGACGATAGGATAGTGGCAACTCGGAGTCGGGGTGAGAGAAGTTAAACATCTTCAAGACTCTGCTGGCAAAATCAAAGACATCTCACGCTCGGATCTCATGCTTGTTTGCGGGATTAAAGGAACTTCGTGGAATTAATGAAATTGATGAGAACGGGAATTAAAGTCAATCGGACTAAAGTCTAACTACAAAGTGACCGATTTCTGACTTTGTTATGCAGAAATTGCGGTATTTTTGATGGCTACCGATTTATTGTCCTCTTTTTGACTGATCTATGACTAAAACAACGGATTTGTCTGAATTCCTTTGTTACTGAAGATCACTGGCCTGGCAATGTGGTTATGCTAATTTTATTTGGCATTACCTTCGAACACAAGCACTGGTGTGACTCGGCTAACCGTGGGCTTAACGTCACGGTTACACCGTGACCATCTGCAATGCCTTTCCACTACGGCAGCGAATGCCTCATACTTCCTAATACTGCTACATATCACCAACCACGTTTTTTTTATGGATTTGAGCCAGTTAAAATGTATATCAATACGAAAAAGCGTCCAGATCTGCTACACCTTGACCGCGAACATGACGGTTCTACCATCATACAATGACGTGAAGCTTCAGGAGAGGGTTGGATTGGGGGCGGATATGAATTTATGAGGTCAGTATTCACTGAATATAAAGTAAGAGCCCACAGATAGGCCGCTTATTCTTGAGTTTACAGAAGTATACCGCGCCTCCTGAGGCCTGAGTCTCCATAAGGTCAGTGCAAATATTCACATATCTCACGTGATCAGAATCCTCAAATAGTGAAAGATGCGAGAAGCAACCTATGTGTGAGTGGTTTTCAAATTAAATTTTGTATTATTGGCCATTGCTATTTTATCCCACATTTATCAGTACTAGTTATGATAGTTCGCCTTAATGCATAGCCTACATCTATTCGTGCCGCTGTGGATTTCCAAAGTAGGACATCCTCTTCCCACAGACGTTCACCATTAGGGGCATCATCCTGAGCGCTGAACCATTGTTTCTAAGTTCCTTCACAAGAAAAACGGCGTGCGATAGGACTCCCTTCCCGTTGAAATGATCTTTCAGAGTCAATCAGGGTGAATGTAGCAGCAGTTCGATTACAAAATGCTCTGATTTCGCAAAGATGGTGCTGCGGAGAATTGATAACGGGTCCGAGACTAAGGTTTTGAGGCATCTGGAGTGACTCAACCTACCTCAAGGTTCTGCTATGAGAATAATTTTCTTATGAAGGGGTTGTTAATCAATGTAGCGAATAGCCATTCAACGTTTCAATGATCGGCATTGCAAATTCACAGTAAAAGCTCGTCCTGATATTATACATATTTGCTACAGCAACTACTCGCATTACAAGCGTACCTCAATATCAGCCTCTAGTGCGCTTCGTAAATTGATTACCAAGTTGTATTGGAGTCTATTGAGGCTGAAATTCTTGTTAGATATAACGGTCCATTTGAGTACAATCCAGACTGCTTATCGAGCTGATCACGGCCATCTCTCCAATCAAATTTGCGCGTATCACCGTCTGGCTCGGTCATTACCTTCTGGCAGATCCCGTGTTATAAGTAGATGACACTACCCACAATATGACAAGTCTGGGATCTAAAGACGGGAAGGACGCTATTCATGCAATTCTCCAGCGTATAAAATTCAAGAACTAGCACTGGCGATAAAATTACAGGCCTCCACTCATGGCTGTTCCTCCAGAGAAGAATGTCGCAGCGGTTTTTATCGGGGCGTTACTCTTTGGATTATATCTTGCCACTTTTTTCCATTGCCTTAGATGGTTGATCTATGCTGACGAAGGTTGGAAACTCCGCAAGAAGATCAATTGGACCATGCTCTTTGTCACGGTTTCGCTTTTCGGGCTTTCCGCGACCAATCATGCTCTTGAGCTTCATAATACCATGACGCAAGTCACAGAGCATGGTGCACCTCAACCTGCAAGCGGCGCAGGAACTACTGCAGCTCTTCCTTGGGTAGCAGTTGTCATCGTGAGTATTCCCACAATATCGGTATAGTATATGTTAAAGTTAACTAAAGAGATATATTTAGTGTACCAATGCCAATCTTTCAGCATTAATAGCTGATGCTGTCTTGGTACGTGTGACGATTGGCAAGTTGAAAATCCCCTAACCTTCTTCATCAAGATATATCGCTGCTGGCTAATTTACGAAAGATCCCGTCGCGTGGTTGTGTTCCCCTTGATTTTATGGGTCGGGGGCATTGTTTGCACCGCTCTTCAGGCTTATTGGCAAATCGTTCAAAGCGCTATTATCCTCCACGCCTGGAAGCCTGTCAACACGACGATTGGGCCAGGAACCATTTTGACTCCTTTCTGGGGCTCTACGGTTGTCTTGAATGCATATGCGACGAGTGAGTTTCATCTATAATATTTTATTCCAAACAATTACTAAATTCATTACATATCCTTTAGGTATGATAGTAGCCCGGATCTGGCGCGTATCAAAGGCGTCTGGGGCCAGTACTTCGACGCATCAGCTTCGCTTTATCATGCGTGTTTTGATCGAATCGGGATTCTTGTATTTGGCAATAGCTATCGCGCATTTTGTTGTGTGGTTCACCCCCAACGGATTTGCCATCTCCGTCATATCGACTATTGTAAGTTTTTTTATCGTAATCATATGTTTCTCTGACCGTGGAATAAAATTATTTGGATTCACAGAACCTTCCGATTATCGGCATTGCATTCAATCTAATTCTAATGCGTGCTGCTCAGCGACGGGTGGTTGAAGAACTTGCGGACTCAAGCACAGGCCCGAAATCAGCTCTCCGATTCAAAGTTGATAGCATGCCTGCTGGACGTCTGACAATGAGGACAATTGACATAAGAAGTGCTTCTATGCCTGATGCAGCCGAAGTTTAGCTACCCTTAAACTTCAAAGCTGGAAATTATTGACGTTACCGTTGCTCTTTCTCATATCAATACCTAGAAACTGAGTCATAACGTTCTATCTTTTAGTGAAAAATAATTATGTATGTAGTCCAATTTCATCAATTCATAAGCTTGAATATTTGTGGTGGTGTTCAAAAATTAATATTGGGGCTTACGAAATGGTACGTATTACTTCCACAAGATTCCTTGTCGCCTGCCTAAATAATTAACATGGCGTCACGATTTGGTATTTTATCAACTTCTATGGCATGAGATATGATCTCAGGCACTCACACCATGGGGCTAACTTCTGTCGTAATCTAGAGACACCAATATGCATGATAATCTCACCATCTAGGAAAAATTTTAAGTCCAAGTCCTGACAATAGAGGCCATTGAGCCGCGGCGTTGATCACCGTTCGGAGCATTCGGAGAACTGACCGTGCTGGTAAATCCGGCATCATTGTCTTGGCCAAGTCTTGGCAAGCGTCCATCGATGCATCGCTCAATGCCGGTTGCAGCTCTTGAGCAGGTCTTCTTCTACTTGACTGCTACATACCTGTCCTATATGATCTATCTGCCACACAACATCTTTCCATGGATAGCTATCGCCCCTTAAAGCGACATGGTTGTTGATGCGAACTATCATCGGGGTCAACGGAAGATGAGCTTGGTGAGTTGGCCATGGCAGCGAACGGCATCGTTAGCCTATCTGGCCTTCAAGTAAAGATATTTCATTATCCTGCATTCCGTTTCGTACAGGAGCTGGACCTGTCCGTAGTCTGAAAAAACAAGGCAGAGGGGCTGCAGGCGATTTGTTGTTTCTTCTATGGCGTGAATACCGGAGCAATGGCTATCATATTATTCGATTACATCGCGTTGAAGGAAGGCGACGTCAACATCCCAACTTGTACTCATTTTCTAATTGTTGAAACTCGTTCGTCAAAGACCCGTTTCAACTTTCACATTCCGAAGCACGACGATGACTACACAGGAACGTTGTTCAAACTTCAAACGCTAGTCTAGCTATCTCCGATATAGCATGTATTTCTTTTTCTTAAGCAGAGGCCTGCAGAAGCAATGGGCGTCGACAACAAGGTGTTTTGATGCAGTGGCTTTGTCTTCGGACGTCATTCTATAAATATGAAAATCCATGGTTGTAAGCTCTCTTTTTCTGTTCCATTAACTCGAAGGGAACCTTAAATTTAAAGCATAGCTGTATAAAATCTCTAACATATATCTCAGCCGCTACTGCAGACTTTTTCCAATGGTCACATATTTTCGAATGGATTGCGCAAAACGCTTCGATCTTCTGAGCTAATACTGGGGAAGATATGAAAATTTCCTCTCTGCAAAGCGCCCTGTAAGTATGTCGACATGACAAGGATTGCTGAAGCTTTTACAGAGGCACGCATACACGGGGGATAATGAAGGGTACGTCGTCCATGGCAGATCTCTTGTGTCATGCAAATACACAGCTCTTCCCTTCTTCTAATGCCATTTACAGGCGCAAGCATGTTCCTGGCTATCTCATAAGCACTCGACCCCTACGTATGTTCGTAAACTCTACGATGGTCCATTGACTATAAGAACCAGCGAATATCATGAAAAATGCAAGAACCCTCCGAAGTCCCGTTCTAGAACCATGGTCGCAATAATCACACCCTCCTTCAGCAAACTTCTATTAATCAGCTCTCTCCTTGTCACTATATCTGGTTCGTTATTTCACTTCAAATCTGACTCAGGATTAACTTAACGCTGTTTTATTCCTTTCCAGCTATTGCTATATCCACTCCTAGAAATGCCGTTCTTGCGAGGGACGACCCTCCTCAGTTCCCCCCTATCGCGAACACCATTGATCTGCAGAATTCAATAACAGACGCGGATACAATCGCGTCGACCTTGAATGCAGTAGACCAAAAGGCGGGAGCTACAGATAATACCCCACCTGGACAGTCCACTCCTGCAACGGCTGTAACAGCGGTCGATGGGCAGCTGACCGCCGCAGGATCGTCGTCGCGCCGCAGCTTGACTTCGGAGTCGCTTACGGCTCGCACGTCCCTGGCCCTGTCTAAACGCTCGGCCAGCGACTATGAGCAGGTGTTTTCAGGAACTGGCACTGGACCAAAAGATAGAGATGGCTCAATCCAGGGGACTGCTTATCTGACGTACACGGTGGTATCGAATGCAACGTATAATGTTAATGCGTGTCTTGACTTCTGCAGCAGCGTCAAGGGATGTGGTACGTTCCTTTAATATATAATCCCTATGGACATTATATATTTAATCATCTTTATTACAGTCTTCGCGAATCTCTACTATGAGTACAACAACGAGCTCCTCGATTTCGTCTTCAGCGAGCATTCGAACCTGAAATGTGCGGTATATGCTGATATCCACACCGCCGCCGAGAAGACCAACACCGGAGGACAGCAATCTATTCCTCCACCTGCTGGCCTCACGTACATAAAGCAGAGCAGCGGGTACGCGCTCAAGTCCTTGGCAGATCCCACCCCTCCTCCAGAATATAATCTCGTGTTTGGGCCAACGAACGGTGCTAATAACGCTCCTGGGGTAAGTTTCCCTGCACGTATGCCTCGTAAATCGATGCTGACATGTCCTATCAGTATATGGGCTTCGCATTCCTCGACAGATACGATGTCGACGCATGCGCAAACCTGTGTAGTACCCGTGATGCTGATCCCGTTGGCGGTCGCTGCCAATATTTTAATATTTGGAGAGCTCTCGTGGACGGCGTTCCTACCACCTATACCTGCAGCATGGTCAGTGTTAACTTAAATCTGGACATGTTAAAGTGATATTAACTGCATATTCAGTACTACATTCCAGCAGATGCGTCTACAGCTGTGAACACTGGCCAGGGTAATCTCCAAGTGACTTACTCTCGCGGCTACCAGCGTTTAAATTATCTCTTCGATGGCGGCTTCGAAAAGTTTTTGTGTAATCCACCAGCACCCTTCTGCACAACTTTCAAGACATCCTTCTGGGAAGCCCAGTCTTCGTTCTCAGGCACTGACGACGCTTCAATCCAAAACTTCAACCTCTTCCAGGAGGCACATTCCGGGCATGGCTTTGCCGAGCTAGGCTCGATCTCTGGAAAGGACACGAATTTCGGGGATATAATCTCCAGCGGCGGCTGGAATGGCCCGTTGCATTTCGGGAAACAATATGTCATCTCTTTCTTCGCGTCTGCTGTTCGATCCCAGTTTGGTACTACCGGACCTGTCTCACCGTTCCTGAATGTCAACTGGGACGGGAAGACTGTGCTGTTCACACATCCTCCGTTGAACGTGTGGACACACTACGAGGTCGTTGTAACGGCGGGATATAATTTCCCTCAGCCGTCCACCAGACTCGATCTCCTCTACTTCGAAGGTGGTCCGGAGGGGCCTGGAAAATTAGCACTTATCTTCATAGATGATGTTACTGTTTTCGCACTCTAATTACTTTCAGCGAACCCACAAGCCTTCTGTATATTTTGATCTCTTACTGAACTACAGGGCTGTACGCATTATACGACCTCTTAGTCGTCTGATACTCTCCTTATTCGTATTGCCGTATTTCAATCATATTGTTTGTTTATTAGCAAGGAGATGGTTCATCTACCGTGGATGATACTCAAATCTTAGAGCTGGTGACGTTGACCGGCCGGAAACCTCTGCAATTTGAATTTCGAGTCATCCTGTCATCGGGAGGATCAACGGGACTCAATTATTCACTGGTCATGAGTTGAGATGGTCAGCGTTGACTCTGGCTGTACTACATATGTCGGAATTACAAACCGCCGACTGTATATTATATGGGCAACATGGACTACTTATGGAATTAATAGTTACGGGCATTCAGTGCTCCGCTGTGTATTATATTTCTGTTCATTTTTTTGGCTGAACCTATGCTACTCATTCTAACATTGCAGACTACTTTAATATTCTGCATTGGTATCTTTACGGATTCTGTAGTACTTATAATTCGTAATTACTTAGGATCACCTCAGTCTATTCTACTTTGACTGAGGTGAGAACTTACCACCGTATTATTTCCATTCAACTTACTGATTATCTCGTAGCGATTATCCTTTCAATATGTACTACTACTAAAAATAGTCTATTCTACTTTGACTGAGCGATTGTCCTTTCAATAACATATTCATATTCATATCCTCACATCCTCTTTAGAGTAGAGTGTAATCGGAGGAATTCATCATATCAGTTCTTGGCACCAGCTTAGCATCGACCTATATGTACCTACCTGCGCGGACAAAACCATTAACTGTTGTAGTGTCTGTCTGGTTTAACCGTATACAGCTGTAAACATCTGATGCTTCTCTAAGCATTTGCGCTACTGTCTACTGGCATAACGCCATGTGATAGGTCAGCGCCATGCCGGTTACCCCGTGTACATTGTGTGTACACTGTGTGTACACTGTGTAACAACTTGGTACAACGCTGCACAACCTCCGCAGTTCATGATTCAGTCGAATCTTACAATACGGAGAGATGATTAGTCGAAATAATATTAAAATGGATGAGCTTGAGCCTCGAGCTGAATAATGCCGATCGATTAGAACGCTTACAGAGTCCTTATCAATTCAACATTTGTCATTGCGTCACCGACCGGAGTCAGCCGGAAGCTCGGAGGTCTGCATCCGAGTGACAGATTTCTAAGCACGTGGCATATGTGCAATAAAATGACGCCCACTCGGCTTATCAGATAACCCCCTGTACGATTACATGTATCACTTTGGTGCTCGAGCGACCCTTCCCCGCATCAACCATACCATCTGCAATTCTTCTCTCTATCCTTCATCTTTAACATCGTTTCGCACAATGAGTGTAGCAGCAGGGCTAACCAACGAGACCAAGACTGTAGTTGTTTTGGGAGGGGCATATGGCGGTAAGCAGGCATCTTATTTACTCGTACGACATCATGGCTACAATCAGCAGGGTTCTTTTGCAGGAATGAGAGCAGCGAAGACACTGGCTGCTGGAATACCTGAAGGATGGAGGGTAGTTCTAATTGACAGAAATACGTACGTAGAAATGATCTCAGAAAGCGAAAACATGGCTGATCGAATACGGATCCCTTCCAGCCATACCAACCGTAAGTATCCGCATCTCAGTCAACCTGAGTCACCAAAGCGTTGCTGAATGTATTTTCTCCAGATGTATATGTACTGCCGCGATATGCCATTGTTCCCGGACACGAGTACAAAGCCTGTAAGCACCCTTCCATGTTGGCCTCCGATGTTCACCGCGTTGATCTCAGTGTTACAGTCGTTCCGCGCACGCGCGTGTTCCAAGATGGCGGCGCAGATAAACCGCATGTCTTCCTCCACTCCCACGTCGCGTCCATCCACCCGCACCATGTCACCATCTCCAAACCTCACCCTGAGCTCGGGTTCCCTAGCGAGACTATCCCATTCGACTACGCCGTCTACGCGCTCGGCTCGCACCTCCCCGCACCGCTGCAAGTATGGGGTGCATCCCCCGACGTCTCGGACACCAAGTCGAAGCCGGAAGATGATGGCCTTGAGAACACCTCATATCATGGGCTGAAATCAGAGGGCATCGACTGGCTCAAGCGCAAGCAGAAGCTCATCCAGGGCTCGGAGAGTATTTTGGTCGTGGGTGGGGGTGCGCTGGGAATTCGTATGTCTAACCATATAGTTATTATTCTTGTGCGATGAAGGCTGAATGTCCACTGTAGAGTTCGCCACCGACATCAAAGCAGTATACCCAGCGAAAAAGGTCACGCTCCTCCATTCCCGCGATCGACTGCTACCAAGGTATGACGAAGGGATGCACAACGAGAGTAGGCATCATCTCCAATTTCATTTCGATATCGCTTTCCTAATGGCTTGTCTTGACAGTCCTCCAGTCTCTTCAGTCAGCCGGGATCGAAGTGGCCCTCGGCGAGCGTCTCGATCTAGATTCTGTTGCAAGTGGACAGGCAAAGACAAATGATCAGGGAAAGAAAGTAGTGCGCACTCTCAAGGGGCGTGAGATCGCTGCTGATCTTCTCGTGAGGCGTTCAAATTCTTAGCATCTCTAGCACAAACTGATGCATACCTCGAGTAGCTGCTGTGCACCGGTCAATCTCCTAACACCGGCCTGTTGAAAGCGATGGATCCCGCAACCACCAACCCCGGGAACAAGCTCGCACATGTCCTGCCAACATTGCAGCTCGGAGTTCTCCCAAGCTCGTCGACGTCGAAAGAAGGCGTCGAGGAAGCACTGGACAAGCTCTCTGTTGCTGATAAAGATTCCGCGGATGCATCGGCACCGCAAGAAGAGACACCCTATCCCAACATCTTCGTTATCGGTGATTCTGCAGACGCGTTTGGGGCAAACGCAGCTGGGCACAATGCAGCACATATGGTGGGTTTCGAGCGTGCCTTCTTTCATTCCTCAAGCATGGGCTGACTGTAAGATCGTGGACCCCAGGGCGAGGTCGCAGCACACAATATCATCCGCCTGATCAAACGGCAGGAGGGGAAGCCCGAGGGTTCGCCTGAGGACGAGCCTCTCGAGCCGTACGAGCCGAGCGTGCGAAAAATCAAGATCTCATTGGGCTTGGTGCGTTCTTCTTCCTCATCTTCGACGCAACGTATGCTGACAGACATTTCCACCGTAGACGAAGAATGTATTCCAAGTCGGCCCCAAGATCGGCACTAATGACGAGGGCAAGGTCGATATGAACGCGTCCAACCTCTGGAAGCGCTTCGGATTCAAGATTGAGAAGGACGAGGATATGCTGCAATAGTAAAGGCCTGAGATAGAGAATAGATATACGGGGGCATTTAGATAATATAGACATATTGTATTGAATTCGAACATGTACAATGGTGAGGTAGTGAAGGAACACATATTACGGATAATACAGTATATTTGCTTGGAGTCTAGGGTAAATCCGTGGATAGGAGTCACAGATAGCGAACAATGCACATAAATAGTTCGAAAGAAAACTTGAAGTAACCGATGGTGAGATCTTGAGAATGTGAGGTATGGTCAATGTCGTGCATATTGTACAGGATAGTTTGTATGATTGAGGTTGAGTAGCGATATTCCGATGCGATAGGTATAGAGCGAGATGGAAGGGAAATGATGACTATGGGATTCGTGACGGCCCCGGGGTACCAAATACCGTGCCTGTGGTCGATGACAAGTGGCTGGAATTGTCCTGAACTCCCAGTAGCGAGGCATTAACGGATTCCAGATCATAATTATGTGCTATTTAGTACAGGCCCAGAGAATTTGTCAAGGGCTGCAATGGTTGCACCTGATTATGCTGCATCTGTTGCTGATATGGATGCTGCTGCTGCTGATATATCTGTTGCTGCGGCGGCGTCTGATAATATGGGGGCTGATTGTAGTACCCTTGTGGTGGTGGTGGCTGGCGCTGTGGTGCTTGTGGCTGGTGGTGCGGCGGCGGGATATGGTACTGCTGCTGGGCGTACATATCCTGCTGCGACGGCTCCCCGCGTCCCTGGGACGGACGAGTCCTATGTCCCACAGGCGGGTGAGTTGTCGTGGGCTGGATCATAGGCATAGGAGTCAACGGCAGCGGCGGGGGACGCTTCTTTGGCTGCGGGGACGACCTCCTCGACTTGGAGCTGGAGCCCGAGCGATTCCTGTCCCTACTCATCGGGGCTGCGAGGAACTGTCCTTGCCCCTGCCCCTGTCCGGGCGCATACATCCCAGGCTGGGCATAGATCTGCCCCTGCGAATGCCACGAACCCCTCATCGCTGCGGGCTCCTCTTCGTCACTGTCCAGCGAATACACATCTGAGTTAGGAGAAGCCTCAGATGACGAGGATGAGGAGAAATCAGCTTTCCCACGCGCCATCGGGAGCCACTTAGACAGCCGGTCCCGGTTGCGTGCCTTGTCAACCTGCTTGTCCTTCTTCTTCCGCGACTGCGAGTGGGAGGCACGGGGCCCAAAGCCCACTGGGCCAACCGCTGCAGTCTGATCCAGCATGGACTTCAGGCCCAAGTTGAAATCCTGAACGTTGCGCTGGTGCTCCCTAGTCTGGTCGTACCATGCGTTGGACGGTGCGGCATACGAGGTTGGGTGGTTCGCCAGTTGGGGGTGCTGGTGATTCGGGTTGGGGCTGACATCCGAGCGCTCTCGGCGGTGTTTTCTCCTCACGCGCTCGCCTCTACTCTCGCCTCCAGCTCCACCAGTGCTTCCATGAGCATTCAGATTCATCCCGTTCATGTTCATCCACGTATCGTCGACGTTGACCCACCCGTCATCAAGGCTTGCCTGTCTGCTCCCTTCTAACGTGTCCCCACTGCCATTGCGGACGATGCTGCGCGGACGCACAGGCGCGTGGTGCGGGTTCAGCGTCTGCCATTGCTGCTGCTGCTGGCTGCCGAACCATCCCGACTGGCTAGCCTGCCGCTCCTTCTCCTTCTCGTGTCGCTCTTCTTCTAACAGCTCCTCCAAATCCGGGGGGATGAACGGCTCCGTCACCGGATCTGCATAATTCGCATACGACGATGTGAAAGAAGGCGGTTCCGCGCTGGGGTTCCGGCTACGCGTGCGGCTTTTGCTCCTGCCGTTAGATCTGGAGCCTGAGTTTGGCTTTGCGCCGGAGCCGGAGGGGAGCTTGGTGGGCTGGGGTGGAGCAGGGAGGGGGTTGAAGGCATTGGGTGCTCCGTTGAGGTGCATCCACGTCGAATCCCATCCTGCCGTGCCGCCTACGACTTCGCCGCCGCCCATAGCGCTTTCTGCCGTGACCTAAAAGAAGAAAGTCAACCCTTCAGTCCTTCTCCCACTTCATTCACAGTTGATCTACCCACATGAATGCTCTTGCTTCGTCCCCTCCTATCGTTCCCATCGATCCGACGCCCACCGCCCTCTTCCGACTCCCAAGCGTTCACGAGCTGAACAGCATGTTCGATCCGGCTCTTCATCTGTACGCGTCGGGTGTAGCCGTACGATGCGTAGCCCATCGCCCAGCAGTGGCGCTTGAGCCAGTCTTCCAGCATTTCTGTGGTCCATTTGGTGCCGGAGAGGAGAGTTCCATTCCTAAGGGACGGGAGAGGGGCGTTAGTAAAGATTTCGCAGGGAAGGGAGAGGAAGGGAAAGGAAACAAGAGGAAACCACGAGAAGAAAATAAAACCAACAAATGGCTGTTCCCGAAATAGTGCAGAAAGAAATAAGATAGAGGATCATGAGATAAAAGACCAGAGCAGAAGGAATAAGACATTCGAGATACAGATTAAAGAAAGGGACAGCACATACGCCTTCCACCCCAAATGGAAATGCACCACCTGCGCAGCCCGAGCACCATGGATCACCAATTACACATCATTCCTCATATCCAACAGCAGCGGAGAAACGAAAGGAACAAAGTAGAAAAACCCCAAGCGATAGACGCTCTGTGCGCTTGATGCACTCGGTAGCGCTTGAGGAACTAAGATGAGGTGTATAAGAGCAGAGGGCGCCCCGTTCCCTCAAGGAACCAAATACCACAAGAAGGCGCTCCATTCTCACTGGAGGGAAGGGTCATCGCATGTCTCAAGTCCTCCGTGATAGCAGGAAGTAAAGGTAGCCCGCCACCGGGCTCATCGAGGCATCCTTCACCCAAAACCAGCCTTGAATCTGCAGTCATTCTAGAAAACCGGCAACCATTTTTGAGGAATTATGTGCGGCATCCAAAAGAACGCCGAGGAACCAAAGGGACGTCACGCAACCAAAGAAGGTCGAATAACCGGAAGGACGTTGAGCAAACGAAAGGACATCAAACTGGCACCCACAAGTATATCGAGATCCAACGAAAAGGACATGACGACAGTTCGTCCGCGCCTCGCAATAGAGGCACGTGGTTATAGCGAGGATGACGGTACCGCGAAGCTGATAAGGAAAAGGCACGAAGGTGAAGATGAATGCAAAGGCACGAAGGTGAAGATGAATGCAAAGGCACGAAGGTGAAGATGAATGCAAAGGCACGCAGTCGATGAAATGAAATCAGACAGAAAGAGAAAGGCGAAAAAGGCACGAAAGATAAGGAAAGCCAAAGTAGACGGAAGGCCTGGATGCGAAGTGGGTTGAAAGGAAGGACATGAACAAGGACGTGGAGGCGCATGCGTTCCACAGACAGGCATGGGCGTGAGTACAGAGACATGGCGCACACATTGGACCGAACGGGGCTAAGAAGAAGAGGGAGGGAATAGAGACGAAGAGGAGGAAGAGGAGCGAAGTGAAGGCAAAGAAGATAAAAAAAGACAGAAGAGCAGAAGAGCAGAAGAGAAGAAAGAAACACAGCACACAAAAACCACATGCTAAGCAAAAAACCGCAACCCAAACTCACCTCAACAACAAGCAAATATCCACCGGATCCCACTTCGTGTACCTCACCAGCTTAAGGGCAACAGCCCAGAAGGGTGTCACGCTCACCATGACGAGGAGGCCGTTGGGAGAGGTGAAGATGGTGTGCAGGCGCGTGTTGTCCGGGTGGAGGGCGGCGGCGGCGATAGGGTCGTATGGGGCACCAGTGGGACTGCGCATGTGTGTCAGCTGTCAAGGTCACGGAAGGAGAAAGGAATTGGGAAGCGAGAAGGAAGAAGGGAGTGGAAGACGAGAAGAAGGGAGTGGAAGGTGAGCACTTACTCAGTACCCATTGGCAGCGCCACGTCCGCATCACTGTTCATCCAATCCTTCCCCAGCCCAAACCGTTTGGCCGTCTCCAAAATACACCTCCCCAGCTTTTCCCTCGCCTCCTCCCCGCGCCCTCTTCCAAGGCCCTGCGCAAGCCCCCACGCCTCCCACTCGGCGACGAAGGCGCGCAGGACGATGTCCACGTCCCGGGTTGTCTGGCGCTGGGCCATTCTATTTCTCCCGCCAGGGCTGCCTAGCAGTTTCGCGGGTATGTGCTCCCCGAGCCCCACGAGCCCTTCGTGCAAAAGCATGCATGCCCCTCCATGGACGATGAGCCGCACGGGATGTGCCGGGGTAATGGAGTCGGTGGGGAAGACGGACGGGAGGACGAGGGAAAGGTGCGTGAGGATGGAGATGAGCTGGGAGTGGGTGAGGTCCGTTTCGTTGCGTGCGGGGAGGTCGGCGGCGTGGGAAGATGGCTGGGTGAGGAATTGGGGGTGGGTAGGTGGTGGGGGAGAGGTGAAGTTGGCGTGCGGGTGCATGGACATTGGTGGTTGCGGAGACGTGAAGCTCGCATGCGGGTGCATAGCCATGGGCGGCGGGGAAGTGAAGCTGGCATGGGAGTGCGCTTGGGCTTGGTTGAAGGGCGCATGCGGAAGAGAGGCGCCAGTGCCGGGGGGCCAGGAGGGCGGGGCCTGCTGGTGCATAAATGGCGGGTGCACGGCGGCTGCTGCCATGATTCTCGATCGACGGACGGTGGTGTTATTATAGCTCCCAGAACTGCGTTTGAGCCTTTATACGAATCCTAAGTCGTTGGGACCACAGATATTGTCCGAGTCGGGATGCGGCCACAAGCGGCAAGCTAGGACTGAGCCAGCAGATAGGTAGCAGCGATGGTCCAGGAGGATGTGAAGCAAGTAGCCGGACGCTTGGAATCAGGGACTGAGTCAAGCTGGGCCGGGCAATAGCTGTTGAATGCTGAGACCTGGGATGGCAGGAATCGAGGGCCTGGTGTGACTGGAGGCGATATCCACTGCACCGTCGAGCGGGCACGATAATCTGTGACGCTGAGCTGCCGTCTCTATTTCTGGAGACCGTCAGTCAGGTCAGCGTTAGTGTGGAGCAAGATGAGATCAGCGCAACCCACCCCTCGTCCGATAGCTAAGTATCTCTCCTATATGTAAGGAAGAACCGAAAGCAATACGAACAGGAGGGGAAAAGGCACCGACAAGCGCTGCACCACGTTTAAAACGTGTTGGGGCTGGCATCATGGAAATTGCAGTCATCTGATACAGATCAACACGCATCCGGTTGTTGTTCTTCGACGGCCTGCGAAGACAATGAGTCAGAGCTGTGCGATGGATGGAACCGTGGCCCGAGAGGGGATGGTCAAAGAGACTATAATAGGGCTTGATAAGGTAAGGGGGCTGTAATGACCGCTTGCCGCGACGCCGGGTTCACCCCGAGATCACGTTCCACACTCTACTGAAGCAAGTGCAAGTACTATCTGTGGGCTCTACGAAGGCGCATGCTCAGTCACTGTGGGCCCTCGGCGGTGATCTACGCAGCTGTGGACTCTTCTGCTTTGTCTACATCCAGCTCTTCTCTTGTCACTTTGCTACCCGAGCTAACCCACAAACGGCCAAAACTCATTCGAATCTGGATAGATGTTAGCTTGGACTGATTCGCACACGTTCAACGAAGAGCCATATTGCTGTAGGCACCCTCAAACTCTGTTAACAGCTCGAAGGTCTATCCGTCCATCCACGCCTCGCGTTGGAATGATGGGCCGCAACAACACCCCTCCACTCTAAATCGTCCAGCTAGCGCTGCAATCCAGCCTAAGGGAAGGTCCATATCGAGAAGTGCAGTGAACTCTGAATTCTGAGAATCACACCGTGATGACGATGGGTGCACTAGCCAGCAGGCAGGTACTTATTTTAGATGTTTGATTTTGACATGTAAGAAGTCGAGTCTTGCTACTACAGCTTGGCATCGGAGGGCCCTGAGCGAACGCCATCCCTTGTTCTGCGCGGCTCGGCGCATCAAGTCAAGAGCGATGAACGCACCTCCGCTTCACGTCTCTTCTCGTCCTGTCGCGTCCTAATCGCCCCGAAGGCGGGACGCCCGGTCCCGGCCAAAATTAAAATCGCCACCGAGCACAGCACAGCTTCGTATGTGCGCAATCTCCTCGTCTCCAAGCTAGATTTGGCGCAGTCCAAGGATGGATCTGACGAGCGCCGTGAGGCGATGTCGATATACGAAAGCAACCGAAGAAAAGGAGAACGGAAGCAAACACCTGAGAAGGTTGTATGTGGAAATAACGCCAACGATAGGGCATCCAGTTACTTGAGTGTAAACGAGCGAAGATACAAACTGTAGACTACATTGTTTATAAGTAAATAAGTGAAACAAAACTGAGTACGAAATATAAAACAAATGTAGGAACTGAGATGAGCAACATACTGCGCCGCACATTTCTTACTTCTAATTCCGGGATACACGGCAAGCTCGTAATATTTCCAACATTGTAAATGCGTGAAAGGCAGGAGCAGCTAGAGCATCTTTAGCTCGGTGGTAGAGCGCATCACTCGTACTGTTGTGCTAGTAATGTCACTTTGTAATGCGATGATGATGTCACTCGCACAATCTGGCTAGGTGGAATTTTAAACTTATTTTCGTATCGGTTGTTTTACTACAACTTCTAGCGCCGTCGAGGTGTCAATTATAAACCACTTCAGCTGCGATTTAATTGTTACGCCGGCAGAAGCTATAGGATCTATATATTACTTACATTTGGTTGGTTACGGGGCCCATACTTGACTGGAACCTCCTTCACATAATCGTCAGGGCACCGTAGAATCAGAACTGCACAGTTTTCTTTTTTTACTACATGGCAACCTTTAACTCCATACGCCGAAATCCTGCCGAGATCCACTGCTTTCGCGCTCATATCTGGCTATAATATTCTGAAAATTGGCTGCCACTCCATGGCTTGTGAGTCGCTTCGAAATATCAACACTCCCATTGATATGAGATCTAGTTACACCTTCAAGCAACTTTTTCGTCCGCCTGCACGTCCTCCTTAGCTCAGTGGTAGATCGTATCACTCGTAAGTAAGGCGTCGAATGCGATTAATATACTCGTGATGAGTTCAGTCCTGGGTGGAATTTTTGTTGCTCTCTACGAGGCCCAAGGAGAAAAACTACGGTCCCCGAAAACAAATAAAAAAGGAGTAGAGTAAAAACGGACGGCGAGCGCGAAGCTGTTCTGTCGTTGTTGTTTTATCTATTTGATTCCAGGTGGTTCTCGAATGATACTTTCATTCAAAATAGATCAGACATAGAAGGCAGTGGTATGGTATAAAAGTGTTACAACAGCGTTGACGATAACCCTCATATGCATCCAACTTGATTCCGACACAATTCTTTTATAGCACACCGGCTATCTCGGAGAGAAGATGCCCGCAGTACTACTTGCCTATTTTTCTGGTCCCAGTAGCTTTGATAGCTATACCATCGGGAATAGTGCACACGATAGCCAATTTCACTGTAATATTACCAACATGAACGTTCTTTTGTTTTCTTCAGAGGAAGACTGTACTACAGTGCATTTCGAGTTATATCGCGATATGCAGAAACCCTTACGTGTCCTCCTTAGCTCAGTGGTAGAGCGCATCACTTGTATAAGCCTAAGTATAGGTCATGATGAGGTCAGTCGTTCAATCCGGCTAGGTGGAATTTTTTTCTCGACACAAGTTTTGGCTCTACAAGTTTGGCAGATTCAAGGTTGCGAGTTAACAAACCTCTTTATACTGGGTTTGATCGCATTCCCTTATGAATGGATCCGATCTAGTATAATCTGAGGTCGCTGTGAACACACTTCGCTTTGGCTTTGAATCCTAACACCTATCAATACGGAGTCATCACTCACGGGTCCATGGGACGATTACATTCTTTCTTCCGAATCCAAGTTTCTTCGCTCTTCTTTTTATGTTGCTTCATCGCCCCGACACAAATTGAACACTTAATATCCTATAAAATCATCCTGGATCACTGCGCCTTCATTATCAGATATCCCTTGCTTGCAAAATATTCGCTAGGCAACTCCGAGCTCACAACCTTGTTACGTTCGATTGTAGATTCGAAGACTCGGGCTCGTCATCAGAGCAATCTAACCTTCGGCAAGTCAGTTCACTTACACCCCTATGTCTATCGATGCTTTCGTTCTGACATATTCTCTGATTCATTAGATGTATATCGCTAACTTTGCGGAAGTACCCAGGACTATCGAGGCTCCGATAACGTGAACCTGCGCTTGGAATAGCCTCCTGTACGGAATGATGGGTTCGACTACTGCATGGCTACGCAAGCGACTTTTTTGCGGTCCTAAGCGATCTTAACTCTGCAAGTAACTGGAAAGAGATGCAACGCGCTGACACCAGCTGATAATATGCCTAGGGCCCGAAGTTGAATTCGTCCACGAAAATTTTATGCCCACCAGCAAGTGGGTAAGAAAGGACAATCTGTCTGTCTGGACTCCTCGTATGACGCTTTGAAATGCAGGAAAAACCACCTGGCATTTAAGAACGAAATCACTCACAGGATAAAGATATAAGTATGTACGATCCACTCAAATCATTTCATGATTTCGTACAATTTCTTCGTGCCTGCCATGCTTCATTATTGGCGGCATTTCATTGTGCTTCTGTAAGTATTTGCGCTATTTGGTTAGAAGGCAAGATTGTTCGACGTGCAAGCTGCAGTGCTCTGAATTCTGACAAGAATCGCCTTGGCACGTTATGTCATATCTGCAACTGTTCCTCTAGATCCTTTCCGAGGAGTTAAGCGTTATATCACTTTTGAATAAGTATACTCATAGAACAACGAAACGGCTATAGTTAGCACCAGTAGCATCCCAATGCATTACTAGTGAATCCATTTATTTTCGTATTCGGAAAGCTATCTTACTTTGGGACTCGTATTTCAGTTTTTCTTCACCATATGTACTCTTTCAACGTAGTCCATTTCTCCCAAGACAGTCGTCTACGGGCACCACTTTTCAGCGCCGAAATAATGACTCTATCCTCTTGGCCTGGTAAGATGATACTCTCATCTATTTAGTTGTTCATTCTTACCAGTGTTGAATAGTGCTCAGCATTGCGCAAGTCACGGAAAGTGTCCTGTTCCAGTGTTATGAATCGCCTCGTGTTGTTAAGCCCCTTCCAACACGGTCCAGACTTCGGCCTCTGACATGACAATATCCAATAACGAGCGGCGAATTGTACTTTACTTGGCTGAGCCCTGTAGTGTCGCTCAATGTGCCATCGACAAAAATGAACGTTTCAACTTTGAACTGTACGGCCAAGACCCATAAGCATGCTACTTGTAGCTGTGTCCAGTGCGTTCCTGATATCTAGATGACTGGGTCGCGCTCATTAAGCTAAAGATCTTTTGATATGTCGCTTTAGAATAGACTAAGACCGTCTTGATACGCTGGTACCTGTACATAATTTCTTACTGGATTGGGCTCCGATCTTTCACTCAGGATAAAAAGGTCTGATATCCTTCGAAGTAGACCCCATCTACTCTGCAGTCTTCATTGAATCTTACCCATGGCAACCCAGAATCCTCCTCTTCCTCCAAGTCCTCTTGATCTCAATAACATACAAGGCGACATTCTGTATGTTTTTGAACGGTAATGTATACTTTATTTATACTGATGCAATTGTATTTTCCTAGGAGTGGGCTTCCGAAGAAGACAGAGACTCTATACTTCTTCCAGATCGACGATGTCGATTCATTCAGGCATTGCCTAAAACAGTTTGTTCCTCTCGTGAAATCCGTCGCTCAGGTATTGAAGGACCGAGATGAAATTGAGAAGCACAAGCAGCACTGCCCAAGTGACGGACACAAACCTCCTTTGATCCCTCTCATCGGGGTCAATATTGCATTCTCTCATTTTGGCCTTGCTAAGGCGTGCTGGATTTATAACATTTTTCGATTTTTCAACTGATCACCTTTTTTAGATGAAAATCAACGACGATAATTTGATCGATACTGCGTTCAAGGCAGGACAGCGCGTGGATGCAGGGGAAAACCTCGGCGACAAAGGGACCGGAAGTGGGAAAGCTTTTGTCCCAGACTGGGAGCCCGCTTTCAACAACGAGATACACGGCATCATTATCATAGCTGGAGACAGTCATTTGAGTGTCGGCAAGAAGATTCGAGAAATCGAGCAACTCTTTGGAGTCGGTACTGCGAAAGCTTCCATCACAAAGGTTACCGAGGTTACGGGAGATGCGCGTCCTGGAGATCTTTCGGCGCATGAACAGTATTTCATTTCGTCTCTGCAACTGAACTTTACGACTGCTTATTTGTATTGCTTCTTCTAGCTTTGGTTATCTCGATGGTGTCTCTAATCCTGCAATCATAGGTTTTGATAAGGACCCTAATCCGGGGCCTGCTCCTATTCGACCTGGTGCTATTGTACTTGGACACGAGGGGGATGAATCCAAGGACAAACGCGACTCCTGGATGGTTGACGGTAGTTTTCTTGTGTTCCGATATCTCTTCCAGCGAGTTCCGGAGTTCGAAGACTTCCTCGATCGGAATGCTCTCAAGGTACCAGGTCTCAATCATAAGCAAGGCACCGATCTCCTGGGTGCAAGGCTCATTGGCCGTTGGAAGAGTGGTCTGTCTTCATTTCTTGTGACGCAGACGTTTCCTCTAGCTGATGTCTACAAGGTGCTCCCATCGACTTGACGCCATTCCAAGACGACCCCGAACTGGGTGGTGATCCAAAGAGGTTTGTTCATACTCAAACCATTGACGCCATGGTCTGTCGCATTAATACATACAAACAGGAATAATGACTTTAGCTTTGCTGCGGAGCGCGACTTTCAAAAACTCTGTCCTTTTGCTTCTCACATTCGAAAGACTCTTCCCCGTGCGGATCTAGAGAGTTTGGGCCCTCCGATAGGCCCCATTTCTCTCGAGAGCCGTCGTATTATGCGTCGGGGCATTCAGTTCGGCAGCGAAGTGACGAAACAAGAGAAGCTAGAGAAGAAGACCTATCATGCGCGCGGATTATTATTTGCTTGCTACCAGAGCAGTATTACCAACGGATTCCAATTTATGCAGATGAGTATGTATCGTCTAGCAAAATTTGGAAAATTTTTGTCAAGATGTTTAATATTACTGGCAGGCTGGGCGAACAATGCAGTCTTCCCTTTCGGCGAGAAGACGCCCGAGGTTCCTGGGTGAGTTTTCTGAGCATAAAAAATAGTTAATGCGAAATCCCTGACTTACTTGACACTAGGCTTGACGCTATTATTGGTCAGGGTCCAGACCGGAAGCTATCTGGAACTGATCCCAGTAATCCCTCTAAGGTGCTGCTTTTGCCTGAGCAGTGGGTTATTCCTCGCGGGGGAGAGTACTTTTTCTCCCCGTCGCTGACAGGACTGAAGGATAAAATTGCGTTGAGTGCATAATCCTCCCATGATTCATTATTTACGTGAATGATTGTGTTTTTGAAACTTGTATAAGCCTTATGAAGCGATTCCAAGCTTCGGCGGCAGAATGTAGTATTCCTTATCTTTGAATCCATGTTATATCAATTTCAAGTCCAGCAACCGTACATAAGCGGCGATACGGTCGGTATTTCCCAACAGCCCCATCATCCATGGTACCACCTCGCACCTAATGCCTAAGTGATTGAGGTATCAAAATCCTTTGAATCAACTTTAAATGAATTCAATGATGCGAGGTACAACAACTTTAGTAAGATTAGTTATTTAGTTATTAGTAAAATAACTACTGTTGGCTCGAATAACTGGTTTTCAATGACAATAACTTGAGTTCAACGTTCAACATTGACTGATATTGCCATGCTTGGCGGCAGTGCCAAGAACATGTCACCTGGTCACGTGAGATAACAAGAAGTTGGTTCCCCAACCGCACATATCAATCGTCGTTATTTTCCTCCCACCATCGTCCCCTGCCGTCATCACTCCCCTCGCCGTCGCCGTCCCCACAAAGATCAACATACCGACTACCACCTCACATCTCGCAGCCACCACCACTGCCAGCCCCGACGACACCCGCAGTGCCCCAATATCACCACCATCAACCGCGGTAACAGCAGTTAACCACGGCACGCGACGCCGACAACAAACCATATCAGCACCGGGGGAGGACGGGCACCAGGGAGCCAGGAATAATGAGGAAATCCATAGGTGAGCTGTAGAGCACGAATAACCACTCAGATAGGTACCACCACCCCTTTTGCTAACCCGCCGGCAGCTCATTGCTCAGCTTAGCGAGGGACGGTGCTGCCCGTCGACGCTGCCAGCTTGTTGGGACTGTCCCCTTCCGGATAATAATTAGATATTCCATGTAGTATATACATTTTTAATACATTTCTCTTTAATCTAGAGTTTTTATACAACTTCGTAAGACTTAATTTTGAGGACTGGATTTGCCTCAAGTCATGCTAAGTAATATGGATGAGAGCAGAGGGTTCATGCCATAGCTATAATAGAGAGTTGCTATGTCGCAAGGTGCATTGCGATTTCGCATCATGCGATATTTTTGTTGCGATTTGCAGTGGGGCCACGGTGGGGCGCAGTTACTGGTCTATTTTGGACTAAATATTTCTTCAGTTAACGGATGGCTGAATGCCTCGCAGAACCTCTTTATCAACAGGAACAGGTATATATTTTACACAGTAATATATCCTACGTTCTACATGGTCATGCACCAAAATAATTTTACTCCGGATCGCTGAATACGGTAGAGGAAAACTGCAACAAAAATTTCGCATAATTCGAAATCGTAAACTCTGTAATAAGAGCGCAAGGGCTCGGGGTTCGTGTGACGTCCTAGCTTCAACCCTGAACATATCCCTCATTCTTTGCTCGGTAATTGACTCTAGTCATTGTCAAGAAAATCCAGTTATTCAACGAATTCTAGCCATTTTCTCGCCCTATTTACAGTGAAGATTCCTACACTAGTTATTTCACTGCAATAACTAAATAACTAAACTTATTAAAGTTGTATGTACTCTCGCAGACGGCTGAGGTGCGTATCCTTCCTACTAGTTTATTGCTACTTTAACTCACTGTACTTTATAGACGCACACCTGCGTTGTTATTAGATCTGTCTAACCTTTGAAAATTCAAGCTTAGTCAAGCTCAGTTGAAGTTGCTAATACCGCTTGAATACCACCGCTGGATGTTTGTTAAACGAGAAGTCGCTGACAAATACCACAGCCACAGGCTTCAGAAGCCTTCGAGTCATACTCCCGTTGACTTGAAAGCCACCAATCTGGTGCCTATCGATGACTAAGGACAGTCTGCGCAACAAAGTGCGAAGCGACTGCGCAGTCTGTTGTTTGCGCAGGCCCGCCACTCGTACAGCATTTGAGCGGAGATTGAAACAATTTTACCCATTGGTGTCGCGGGAGGTAAATAGCCTACGTGACACATAGTTGCTCCAAACCACCTTAGTTCTTCCGTTTGCTCCCTTCATATCTAACTAGTGTGGAATTTGTGTGTATGCCCTCCAGCGAAGATGAGTACGATGACGTGATCGGGGCTTCTATGATGCAAGGGCCGATGAAGAAGAGAAGGATACAGAGGGCGTGCGATATCTGTAGGAGAAAGAAAAGTGCGTCCTTATTTGGTAGTGAACTAATACTGTGCTGATGTCAAGATATGTAGTTGGGTGTGAGTAGCATATCTAAGAAGTAGTATAAGCTAGCCAAATACGTGTTTTCACAGGCGATGGTGGGCAAATGCCCGGGAATCGATGCTCGAACTGCATTGCATCCGAAGTTGCATGCACTTATATAGAGATCGCGAAGGTAAAGCGATTTCGCCTTTTGGATGCCCCACTTTTTCCTCATTTCACATCTCTATATCAGAAGCGAGGACCACCGAAAGGGTGCATGACATGGCTAATTCTGCAAGGACAATATTAACTAAAATGTTGCAGATATATAGAAAACATAGAGTTACGCCTAGAAAGAATGGAGAGATTTTTGAGCAAGGTAACTTATGTTTGAATCTTATCTGCTACTACTACTTCATCTGGTTCATTTGCCATACAGCTATCGCCAGATGGCAACTTACCTGCCGAACTCAGTAGAAATCTCGAGGTTAACGCCTCTGATAAGGTAGAATCGAGAATTCCAACTTCATCAAGGACTTTCAATCAACCGGTATCAGAGATGTCGAGCCTCGTCCACTCGCAGTATGCATTATCAAGACGCCCATCTGAAATTACACCCCCTCTCATCCAAAAGGACGACAGTGCATTTGATGCGGATAAATATAAGCAGGAGAATATCATACCTGATTTGCTTGCCGACCGTATGGAAAAGATGTCGCTCGAAACTCACGATCGACGCTTCTTTGGCAAATCAAGTGGCGCCATGCTTATACAGACAGCTATGGAATTAAGGGAGCAATATGCGGGAAAAGAGGCAGACCCTGGACCACTAGGTCATCATCGGCCTGAATTTTGGAATATCAGGCCCGTTAGTTGCTCTCTTCCTAAAGATATTTAATCATACTAATTTTTTCCCTTAAACATTAGTGGGAGCTTTCGAACCATAATCCTCCCCATCCTGCGTATGAATTCCCAGAGGAAGACCTCATCCACGACCTTACCAGCCTTTACTTTAAGAAGTACAACTTATTTATTCCTCTTCTTCACCGCCCAACATTCGAGAGGTCTATTGAAGAAGGCCTGCATCACAAGAGCGACAGCTTTGGGACCAATGTGCTACTCGTTTGTGCTATCGGATCTCGCTACTCCAAGGATCCACGCGTGCTTCTAGATGGTGTAGATTCATCTCACTCGAGCGGCTGGAAATGGTTCCAGCAGGTCCAAATCGTACAAAGGTCGCTTCTTGCTCCGGTTTCCTTGCACGACTTGCAATTCTATTGCGTAAGCCGTCTATGCTGTAATAAATTAAATGGTCTAAGAATTTGTTCTCCACTCAGCTCTCTGTCCAGTTTTTACAAGGATCTTCGGCACCGCAGTCATGTTGGACGATGGTCGGCATTGGCGTCCGCTTGGCACAAGATGTCGGTGCACACCGACAGAAAAGCGGGAAATATTCTCCAAGCATCGAAGATGAGCTATGGAAAAGAGCTTTTTGGTGAATACATTATTCTTATTTTGTTGATGAATCAATGATTCAGAATTTTCGTCTTCTCAGGACTCTAGTTTCTATGGACACGCAGCTCAGCGCTGGTCTCGGCCGTCCATGTGCAATTCAAGATGAAGAGTATGTCTGTAGACTCCTATGTTATTATCTATCTGTTCACTCAAGAGGTCATTATAGCTTTGACCTTGACATGGCAATCGAATGCGATGACGAATACTGGGATCATCCCAATGCTGAGCAGAGGTTTAAACAGCCTCCCGGAAAACCTTCGCTCATCACTGCCTTTAATTTGTACCTTGAACTTAACCAGATCTTGGCTCTATCCCTGAGAACCCTTGTAGGTGTTATTACTATTCCATCCTCAACTGCCTTGCATTTATCCTCATGTAGTATTCGACCAAACACACCAAAACCCTGCAAGTTGTTGTCGGCCAGCCTGAATGGGAGCCTGAACGTGTCGTTACAGAACTAGACTCGGCACTCAATAATTGGTTTGACTCGATACCGGAACATTGTATGTCGTCCTTATTGCATTCAATTTCGTCTTTAATATATTCAATTATCACCCGGCAGTACGTTGGGATCCTGGTAAGAAGGACGATACATTCTTCCACCAAGCCGCTATGCTATATAGCTAGTACTACCACATCCAAATAATCATCCACCGCCCTTTTATCCCGTTACCCAGCAAGCCCTCTCCGCTGTCCTTCCCATCTCTCGCGATATGCACCAATGCAGCACGGTCATGTAGCCATGTTGTAGATTATCAGAGATTAAGGGACGATGTACACCCTCCGCACATCCACGTATATAGTGATATTTCTCAATGCTACTTCAGATAGTTACTGATGAAGGTTCTCTTAGATTCATAGCTTCACATCTGGAGTCGTGCTCCTGCTCAATATATGGGGAGGAAAGCGGTTTGGTCTGTTGAAGGAACCGAACAGGGATATAGCTGACCTTCACAAGTGCCTCCATGCGCTGAAATCTTTGGAGAAATGGTAAGTCAAGCATTTACGATTTTTCTTTTTCTTTTCTTTCATTTATTCAAATCTCATCCCTTGGATAGGTGTCATTCGGCTGGTAGATTATGGTATGCAGTAAGACCCTTTTTTCTCTGAGACGCTACTAAAACTTCATAGGGACATACTCTTTGGGCTAGCGTCTGTTGGAGATCTTCCTCTGCCACATGTGAGCTCTTCGACATCAACTCAGCGCGAGCGCGATGCGCAAGGTATGATCTCGACTCTTGCTGCAAGTGGATCTGCCTCAAATTCAGTTCTTGAAGTTCCGCGGAATACAGCTAGTCGGCAACGAGTCCAGACGGACGCAGCAACCGCGGAGTCCGCAATAATTTCCTTCTCTCAGCCGCAAATGCCAGATTATGCGTCCTTAGGGTATGACCTCCTTCAGCAGAATCTCGTCTTTCAGCAACACGTGAATTCTCCAGAGCCGCCGCCAGAACAAAAGATGCTTACGGCATACAATGGTAAGCGTGGCAAACTTGCTCTTCATGAACAACCCCAAGTCCCTCCTCCTGCCCACATAACTCTGGATGATACCTACGGTTACTGGTGCCCTCCCCTTATAAGTTCTGACGAAAGTGGTAGCACCATCTCAAGCCATGCTCAAACTCTCCATCCATTCGAAATGAACATGTTCCCTACCGAGCTTCAATTCTCTACAAGTCTGTCTCATGCGACTGATAATTCGACTGCAGTGAGCTATGGTTCAGGGTCGTACGGTACTCTGATGGAAAGTTTAAGTTCAAATACACTTCTCGAAGATATGGATGCCTCGAGTTTAGGCACCGCGCAGTATCAGCAGCAAGAATTTGTCGACAGTGATACTCTGACGATGTGGTCAAATGCCCCGACAGGATTTCAGTAAGTTCATATTCCGTATATGTCGGATTTATTCAGGGCAATATTTATTTACAGGCTGGATGAGTGGGGAACGTATCTCTCAAGCGTCACTGAGCATCCTGAAAGACATTAGGAAGATTTGGACTCGACAGTTGGTGTGATTACACTACAGTTGCAGTACCAGGGATCGCTGCGGATGGGATACTTATCTTTTTGTTAAATAAAGTATAAATCAGTGATATACGACTTGGAACTGCAGATCTATCTTCCAACCAGCAGAACTCCATCCGAATTCTACAGCTTTCGCTCGAATAAACTATTAAGGCAGTATTAGCGTGAACGTTCACTGTACATCACGTGTAATATTTTCCATTCATTGAATCAGTTGATAACATTATATTCCGCAGGTAGCAGTCCGTGGAAATAAATATAATTGCAGTTGTGGATGTGAAAATGTGAAATATATAGGAAGCAAACATTGTAGAAGTAAATAATTTTTAATGCATATCCTATATCTTCAAAGACTAATACATATGCTCTTGACGCTATTATTGGCCATTGGAAGCCCTTCGTCAGGTAGGGCAACACTAGCTCAGATCACGCAGGTGAATAGACCACAGCGGATACTTGGATGCAGTAGATACGGGGGGTCGGATCCTGTTATTGTACGTACATCTATCTAGGGGAATATGGTACTGTGCAGTACCATCATGTAAGCACTGGTTAACTGGGAATCTAAGCGAAATAAGATAAGATAAATGTGCAGACCGGAAGCTATCTGGAACTGATCCCAATGATCCTTCTAAGGTGCTACTTTTGCCTGAGCAGTGGGTTATTCTTCGCGGGGGAGAGCACTTTTTGTCCCCGTCGCTGAAAGTGTCTGAAGGATAACATTGCGTTAAGTGCATAATCCTCCCATGATTTCATTATTTGCGTGAATGACTGTGTTTTTGAAACTTGTATAAGCCTTATGAAGCGATTCCGAGTTTCAGCGGCAGAATGTAGTATTACTTGTCTTTGAATCCATGTTATATCAATTTCGAGTCTAGCAACCGTACATGAGCGATACCGTCGGTGTCTAACAATCCATGGTGTCACCTCGCACTTAATGCCTAAGTGATTGAGGTATCAAAATCCTTTGAATCAACTTTGAATGAATTCAATGATGCTGATTGGCACGCATTAGCTAATGATAGCAAGTACTATTTGTGGATTTATTTCGCGATCAGATCCTGCATGGTCTGCAAACGGTGCTGCACGTGCACATCGGGGTCGACGGAACATTGACAATAGGTAGCTGTTACTATGGTGAAGAATCACCCGGAATCTCTCGCCGCTCAGCAAGGCCTGGCGGGCCCAGCGCTGCTTGCTCAGTCCATATAGGCAAATAAACCAGAAGAAAGCCATGTAATATATAATACAACTCCTACAGGGGACATTCTTCCATTTCTCATTTGTCCGCCGTTATACAATCGGAAACAGTTCCAATTTCACCTATGTAAATTACGACTGGCTCTTAATGCTCATCTCCCAAAACATATCCAAGCGGGTAGTGGATATCTTATCGTCTGCTTACCGAATAATCATTCCGGCTCTGAACATAAAAAAGAAATCCATTGCGCTAGATACTCGAGTACACACCTACATCGTTTGTACATCTAGATAGATTCCTAGAACGTCCAAGTTTACACAAAGCAGAGCGGATATAAGACGGCATTTAAATAGTATGTATATAGTATATTAGGTGTATAGCTGTGGACAGCGGAAGTGGAAAAAGGGAATAACGGATAGCAGGGTCAATACGGGAACACGAGTAGGATGCGGGAGATAATACAAATATAACTTAGTATACAGCCTGATCAATCGAGCACTAGACCTGGTAGTGTCGAGATCAGGAGAATAAGCAAGGCAAATAATCGGGATTTAAGAATAGGTTAAATCATATCACCTTCTCTAAGGTGTTGGCGCAGAATTGATTCACGCACTGTCCACATAGACAGATGGTCAGCGTTTGCGAGATTATGCCGGGCTGACTGCCAGAGATGCTTACCTCCAATAAGAAGAATAGCCATTGAGCTTATGTCCTATAGCAATGCCAATGCTGAGCGAAGCTGGACGGGTAGAAAAAGAAGGTAATGGACATACGATGGCGGAGGTTTCATAGCTCATGAAGGGCCGGGGCGCAGGCGAGTACCTCTTCTGTAAGATTAAGTTCGCAACATCAAAATATGCACGATAAGAGAAAACGTGACGTGATCCGACTAACATGGTACGCCCGGAACTTGTCCTTAAAGTCTAATAGCATAGCAGGTAGGTCAACTGCAGAGAGCGAATACAGACAGGGAAAACATACATTTGGTGACATGGGGAATGTCATTTGGCTGGTCACCATAGCTAGGAACGTATTTCTTGACCAGTACCCCCGACTGTAGCGTTGCCCTCAAGACATCTTTCTATGAGCTAATGAGCAGGAGGACGTGACGACGAGCGACGCAGATTTCTTACCTTGTTGAGGAAGAGTATGAGGTTAGCATGGGCAAGAAGCTTGTTAGTGCAGATTTCTCGCCACAGTGACAAGCTGTCCTCCTAGCCACACCACCCGTATCGTCAGAATGTCATAAGCAACGATGTAAAGTAATCAGACAGCAAGATTACTCACTAGACGGTTGACCCTGGAATCTTCTTCTAGGGTCTGGTTAAACGCGAGGGGAGCCAGAAACAGGATTGCTTGAACTACAAGAAAAGTTTCGCGTTAGAGGGGGTGGGGGCCGGGTAAGCAGGAAATAAATATACCATCATCAAAGTAAGGTACCCAAGAAGCACGCTGGAGCCGCCTCCGTGAGCCACCACTGATTTGAAACAAAGAATCTGAGCAGTCCTCTCACCTGACTTCTACTTCCACCGACGTCGGTGATGAACACGTCAGAATTGGCGTCCTGTCCTAAGATCAAACAACAAAGATAGTGTTGGAATGACGAAGAGCGACTGACAAGCGTGCACACTGCGCACCTTTCTCCACGACAAAGTGATGCTCTTCGACTCCCACAGTGCGTATTCGGGCCCTAATTATATCCGCTAATTGCAAGTGAGTTGAGGGATTTACGGAGGATCGGGGAGACAGGACGGACAATCAGTAGGTTCATAATCCAGGGTGGCGATCCGCGCGACATCGTTCAGGAAGCTGCGACGGTTCGAGAGGCGTTGAGTACGATTCAGAGACAGAGAGACGGCATGCAAAAGAGGACGTACAATCCAGGTAGAGCTTCCAAGGCCACATTCCGCTTTTTCAGAACCTCCTGCACGACGGGGTCCTCCCAGACGGTAATGATATCGTCTTTCTGAGCTGCAAGCACCCCTGTCGGATCATTCTCGTTGCTGAGGAGCATCTGCGAGCGCCGCCGTTTCGACGAATCCGAGTCGGCTTCGGCAACGTTTCTCCTTCGGGACGATTGCAGTAACGCCTTCCATCCACTTCCTGCCCGTACACAGACGTCCCGAGAGTCCGCGTTCTCCGGAGACAGCATTTTCATCAGGTTGGTCTCGATGAAAAAGAGAGGCGAGAGCCCCAGTCGGATGCGTTGCAGATTTAGAAAGGCGGGGGAGCGAGAGTACACTGAGTCGGAGCTGGATGCCCCGTCGTTGGAATCCCATTCTTCTTTTATCACTTCGAGGACCGTCTTGATGGACCTGGAATAGACGCTCAGCACTGGTGGCCGTCGGCGGTGGTAAGGAAGACAGCTCACCCTATGAGGTTGAGCTGGACGATTGTTTTCCAGACGACGCGCTCCTGCTGAAAGCGCTTTGGGGCGAAGGCGAGCTGAAAATCTGCGTAAAGGTCCAATCAGATGCCATGGCAGGTAAAAGTTAGATAGTGCGTACTCTTCAGCACCGAGCTCTAGAACGCCCACGACGACATGGGCCATCAGCAAGACGAACGAATCAACGTGTACAAGGCAGCGCACCTTCCCAGACTCGGCCTGACCTTTAGAGCGGCAAAGAAGCTGAGCACGGTGCTAGCAGGCCAAGAAAGGATAACGGACCTAATAAGAGAATCTTCACCGCTTTTTTCCGCTTCTCCAACAATTTCTTTCCTTCCAGCAGCGTCTCGTCAATCTCCTTCGACCGTTTCAATGCCTCTTGCTGTGCCCGGACTCTTTCGCGCATCTGCTCCTCCGTCTCATTTGCATTTGCTGGAGCACCCGACCATCCCGTGGACATATACGGGTTACCCGACGTCGACGAAAGAGGTTTGTCAGCAGTCATCGCGACTGCGATGGACGAGATTGGCCTGAGGCGGCGGAGAGGAAGATGTATAAGAGAGAAGAATTCACGTGTAGCAGCAAAGGCAGACGTGACGGCGCTGTATATGACATTTTGAATTTTAGCAAGATCCAAATGGGTTTACGTTTGCGACCGGTGCAGTAGCAACAGGGTGAACTTTGGAACATAGAGATATATTACGATATCGATCCCCACATACCTATCGATCTCTAATAAACACCGGGCCGAAATACGATTCACTAGATCTTATCCACAGGTTCTTACAGCTTTTACCGCTTTCTCTCAAGGAATTTCCGTTTCATCATGACGATGTATGTAGCTTGCAAGTCGGAAAGAGTATATAGTAATCTCTGATAAATGAGTGAAAATCTAATGGAAATTTCAAATAAACCCAAAACCCGAATTACTGCAGACAACCTTGAAAATTTAATTTGTTCCTCACTGTTCCTGCACTTTATGTTCTGCCGGCGATTGAAGTTCAACCGAGGTAAGTAGCGCCTACCCAGGGAAGTGGCGGAAAGAAGCCACATGCTCCGGCTCGACATCCTAAAAAGTAACAGAAAGTGATATCAAGCCTCAAAGCAGCCTAGCACTCTGTTTGACATGTCCATATCACCATCCCAACCAAAAACCTACCAGAGGTTCAGCCTCAGGTGGATCTCAGAAACTTGTGATCTATAATTAGCTTTGATCTGGTGACAGTACTAACGCGCCGTGGACCTGGGCAGAGCAAATCAAGTTCTGGCGGAAACTTCATGCAGTCATGGAGGCTGAAGCGTAGATTACGCGGAACACGATTCGCGCGGAATGGATTCACTTCTGGCTAGGAAGATCGCCGTAGATCTAGTACATACTGAACGGAGATACATATCCAGCGCTCAGGACGACTCGGATGATCATGATTCAGGCAAGACCGAGCGAGGCAGCATCATCCCGACCTATCATGAATCATCAATTGCCGTAAGTGACATAGATATCCGGAGTCAAAACGGAGACTGATAAACAGCCTAAAATAAAGGGACGCACCACGTAATTCGGCATATCAACCTATGTAAATTCCCGAAAGAAGTGCCACAAGTCAGATAACGCCGGAACATTGCATGTTTGAACGCCGACGCGACACTTACCACTTCGTGCATCCGCAGGTCGCCGATAACGCTGCAGAGCATGTATGCCTCGACGCGTTCCATCCCGTGTTCAGCACCCAGGAAGTCTATCATGTGCCGCACGGCGGAACGCGTGGCCTCTCGGATGTCGGGATCCACGCCCGTCGTGCAGTAGTATTCCTCATCAGCTGCGCGCGTGCCCTTGGCATGGAAATGCGGGGTCTTGGTGTACGGACGGTCCTTGCGCACGGTGAGGCGCACGGTAACTTTCATGGGCGTTTCAATAGCAGTGCCTAAATTTGAATAGTTTTTGAGTTACCCTTGTCATGGAAAAGAAAAAGAGCTATACCGCAAACCTCTGCGAATAGATGTGAACATAATCGGCGGAATTCATACCAAGAAGTCGCTGCCGGGACTTACCTCCATCGCCTTGTGCGGCATGCCCATCCTACACCGCGCAGAACCATCAGTTGTGTCCTCAGCATTTCGTTATTCCACTAACCCCGATAGAGAACAATGCTCCTTCCACCTCCACGGGCAAATACAACGTCGACCCCACGCTCAAATGTTTCGTATCAATATTTCCCCCCGTGTTGTACGGTGGGATCGTTGAGAATGCGCCTTCCACTCCCCTCGCCAGGCCCATCTCCCCTGCAAATGGGCGCAAGGGGATCTTAATCCCGCGGGCCTTGTCGAACCACGCATACCCTGCCTGCACGTCTAGCTCCCAAATCTTCAGCGCTGGCTCGAGGAACTCGTCCGCGAGGAGACCAAATCCTGGGATGAGCCCCGTCCACCCCCAAGCTGCGGTGTCGACGCTGAGGACGTCGATCTGTAGCGTATCCCCGGGCTTGGCCCCGTGCACGAAGACAGGGCCCGAGACTTGGTCGAGCTGAGAGAAGACGAGCGAGGAGATGGTCGATACGGTGGAGGACGGTGTGATTTGGCCATTGGACGCGTCGAGGCAGTCGAAGGAGACTGTGTCGCCAGACTGGACGTGAATCGCGGGGGGTATGCTGTGAGTGGCGAAGGTTGAATAATATCACAAGGAGCGGAGAACTTGGTATACACACCTGTTGTCCCAGGCAAGGTGGGTGTTGTCACGCTTTACTGAGTGGATAGACATCCTGCTGATGGTGGGGCTATGGAACGAGGTTCGGTTTCGCAGATGCTATTGGCGCAGAGATAACGAGATAGTTACTGCCTGCGCAGTCAACTTGCGCTATCAACAATTATTACGCATAGCTAGGGAATCGATCTTTCTACACGACTGCCGGGTCCTTGCAAAGCCGGGGCATATCATGCACTCTGAGGCCCACTCCAGCTGTGGACCTCCCACCACAAGCCACTCGTGGAACTATTCCCAGGTGCGCACGCATCACCTGATCCGCGATCGTCAGAATGTGTTTAGTAATCGAGAATAGATAGATTAGGAATGTAGAAGGTATCCTAGCTAGAATTTTCATCGACATCGCATCAACTCATCGTTCTATCTCTTCTTCCTCTTTCTGGCCAGTTCCTAATGCGCTTCCATCGCGCGCGCGTACCTTGCGATCCGCCACAGCGAACCTTCCACATCGCCAGGGACGCAATCTTCTTCGCGGTATATCATCAGGCTGGCTGATCATGCGTTGGTGTCAAGCAGTACGATCTGACATTGTCGTTCGTACCTGTTGGTACGATCAGGAAGAAGCTGTTCCAGGCTTGTCCGAACATCACGCAGAGCTATGGTGGAATTGCAGATCTGAGAAGAAATAGACATAGAAGGAAGATGCGCCGGCGGGGCGGATCTGACGGTGATGAGCTAAAGTGATAACGCGATGACGAGTCACGACAATGGATACAGTAAGGCCAGGAAAATGTGTATTGGAGTGGTGACCGAAAGCGACAACAGGATTCGATCAGTACTCGTGCCTTCTTTCAATTGATGACTTCGCAGAAGGAGGGCGAGCTTCGAAGATGGTGGTGTTGAATATGTATAGCTACCGGTCGTGTTGTTGGTACAGGCCGGGTGCACTGTTGGTACAGGCCGGTTGCATTGTTGTCTGAAACATGAAATATGCGCTCATGGTGGAGGTCCCGTCGTTGTTAACATCATGGTGGATCATGAGAACGCTTCGTTTAGACGTCCAACACGGTATTGGAGGTATAGTGTCGACCTGCCTGCTCCAATAACTAGTAAGCTTATTCGTTACAAGCAGTAAAGATTAGAATAGATGTTATCACTTCATTAGTACGCTCCGAGGAGGTGCATGGCTGTTAAATTCATTGACATGACATTTGGCTTCGGAGCCACTACCATTAAACAGGTTCCTATTTGCTGGAGTAAGCTAGCGTCCTCCAAAACTCAGAAGACCGAATACAATGATGAATATGCATATGGGACGTATAGATAGCTATGAGCATTTACGTTCAAGATCACTCCACCGCGCTCCTGCCGGGGAGACCTAACTTTGCTCAGGATACATCGAGCAGCAAACTGAGTCCGTCAGCTCATCACTGGGTCTTCCTTTAGAGTAAAATAGAACAGAACCTGCAAGATGCATTGTTAGAGATAGATGATGCGCACTGTTGTTGAATTGATTGCTGGGAACGCTCAATCGGGATCCATTTCTGGTTCTAAAAGATCAGGTTCTCATTTTCAGGACTACAGTAGGCTAGCTTCACCCTAGATTCGAAGGCTAGAAATATCCAAGAATAGCATATATATGCATACAGAGAGCTATGATCCCTTATGTTTGAGGTTTACTCCTGCGCAATTTCATGAGTACATACAACTTTAGTAAGATTAGTTATTCAGTTTTCGGGAGAGGAAGACTTACAGTGATGAGAAATAACAAAAGTAGGGTTAATAACTAATTTTTGAATGCATTAACTGGAGTTGGAGAGCAAATGATTTAGTGACAGAGTACGGAGGACAAGGGAGAGTTGTGGCGGAGACATCATACGATGCGCTCTTGCAGGCTTGGCTCTCCGGCACGCCCGGACACGGCCGTACTACTCAGCGATTAACGATCAGAAGGGGGGAGAGAATGTACGTCGTTTCAGTGATAACAGTGTATAAGTATAGAAATGTACTTCGAAAATCCAATTCATATGTCCTTGGAATGCTATAATCGACCTGCATGTGACTATCAGTATTTTTAAGTCTTTTTGACCATGCTGCACTAATAGGGCGTTTGCGCTGAATCCGCAGAGCCAGAGTTTAGCTGTTTGTTGTTGGCGAACCATGCAGAGTATTTCGGGATGTCCTCGGTCCAAATTAGGTCAACCGTCGGTCACCCTGAAGCAGGAAGGCGAGATCACACTATTTATTAGGCGGAAGCAAGAATTTAGCGCCATAATTCGGAGGCATAATTGTAGTTTAGTTATTGGGAGTAAAAAGTACTTATTCAGCATAAAACTAGTTATTCATGTAATAACTTAATAACTAATGTTACTAAAGTAGTATTACCTCCAATTTCATTCTGGTCAATATTCTAGCTATACCCCAGTACAGTCTCTTGATAATTGTTAGAGAACAGAATGGACCACAGGAAACATTCTGTTGGAAATAAATGTGCTGGTGTCAAGCTGTATTTTGCACTCCCCCACAAGATTAGGTGGACTCCAGGACTCCAGGTGGCCTCCAGGTAGACTCTAGGACTGCCACCCATACCACAATGGGTATGGGCTGTACTCACTCAGACCATTATGTGTATGGGTCTGGCTGTATTCTGACCCATAATGACCATTCGCTACCGTCTACAGGTTGGGTCAGGTGTAATTACAGCTATTATAGGTTTCTTACAGGTTTACAGGTATCAAAAATATATGAGGCTAATAAAAATGGTATAAAGGGATTTAGAAGGCAGGAATCTTACCTAGAAGAGGTTAGGAGTGGAGCAAATTTATGGAGATGGCGAAAATCATTTTAATTATCGAGCATCACATCCTTTTGGTATATGAAGATGTAAAATCAAAAGTGTGGGAATCAGTCATTTTGTTGACAATTCACTCTCAATTGGATGAATTTGTGCTTGATGGCACTATTTCAGTGAATTCTGGATATGAATATAAAATATGGCAACTCCAATTTCCCACATTTACCATCTTATAAAATCAATATATCCAGAACAGTTCATCAATTTCCTTCATTTTTGTATAGCACCTCCTGTATATATCTACCAATAATTCCCCCACTCCGAAAATTTTATTTTTGGAGTTCAATTTTGGGCAAAGTGCTAGTCCACGGATCATGAACTTCAACTGGGATGCATTCCTTTTTTTTTTTTTGTTGACTAAGTAATACATTTAAGAGTGTGCTGATTTGACGTCACCAAAAAAGCCCATAACTCTGCCTTCTCATCGAGGATGGAGTTATTTGCAACGTCTACATGGGTGACTTATCATTGCTATCCTTATGTAGGTATGCGAGCATTTTAATTTTAATATGTATCTAATTACCAAAAAATAGTGCAGTCCTTCCCAATTACAAATAGCAGGTGTCTCGCTGACGCTATGAAGACGATCTTGACAACCACGATGACAGATAAATATGGCTGTGTTTTCCGAGTTTCAAGTAACTCAAACGTTACTAGAAGGCTGAGACCGCTCTTCGTGGCCGGTTCGAGATGAAGAGGTAATCAAGACATCGGTGAGAGTGAGTGGTCCTAGTGTATTAGATTGATTGGACAGCATGTAACAAGTGCACGGTGAAGGATGTGGTGTTTCCGAGGTGGTTTCCAGGCGTGCTGAGGTTTCTCGTTTACGAAGTCGACGAAATGCTTGATAAAAACATGTTGAGACAACTGTCAAGTTGGATCCAAAGAGAGCAAGTGCCGCCTAAGAATTATTTAGCGCAGGTGAATGAATAATTGGGGTGATATTTGCAAACCTACATCAATATTACATAGACCTATGAGAATCAGGAGGTAATCCACTCCAGGCAATACACTTTTGTTCAAAAAGATGGCCGCGATAGTAAATGCCACCATCAAGGTCAGGGAGCTTCCACAAAATACCGCCAAAACGAGACGACGCTCCATAGAGGGCAACTTTACGTGCCAGAAAACAACAAGAGGGGATATAACAAGTAGCATTTCGGCAAGGATACTACCTAGAGCAGAGGTAAACGATGAGCTATAGTAGGAGGCTGGTTGAAGCTATCCGGATACCAGAAAGCGCGCTCACCTGCCACAAAGACAACTACTGAAACAGGGTATCCTCCCTTAGTAGTGGCACAAAACGTCGCTTCAGAAAGGAGCATCAATGCGGACTTGTATCGACAGGACAGTGCCGAAACGAGGGCGGAGCCAGTCAAAGATATTGCCATGAAGGCGACGAGAAAATATGACAACTTGCGCGCAGAATGTTTTTCAGGAAACATTCGTCCTAAAGACAAAGCAAGAACCATTCTGGCAGACCTGAAGTATGGGGTAACGGTCGATACATATCATTTATGCAGTGGGATGCTAGGACGTACCAAACAGCAAGGAGGTACGGTAAGAGAGAAAGCCAATAAGAGTTTAAAACCTGATAGGTCCAGGACTCAGTTATAGGGTTGATATCTATATTCCCTGCCAATTAGAGAAATGCAGCCAAAATAAACATAAACTTGCCTCGATGGTTAAACCGAATCCAAGCCAGTGCACAATACGCTATGTTCAAAACCATTGGAAATAAAACAAGGTAATCATCCCACCAAGCCCGGTGGATCCGAAAACGATGGACAAGGCGATAGATTGTAGAACCGACTGCCACTGCATGCAAGAGTGAAATTGAAACTGGAGGGTAATCAATCAGGGTCATTATCGAGGTTATACATTATATTTGACAATACCTTTCCAGCCAATGTAAGACTGTGGAGGGAGAATCACTCGACCTAACACCATCGGCATTGAAACCACAAGTACTAACGTTAGGTGAAATTCGGTGGGCGAAGTACTGACAGCCGATGACGGCGTGTTTATATGGTTGAATCCTGATGGCAGGGAGAAAAGTCCCTCAAACGAGTGCGAATGGTGACACGGCGTGTTGTTGACTTTGTGGAAGGACAAGTCCTTCCTTCCAAACTTCCGAAATTCCGAAAGTCGTCAAGGGAATCCAGTTTCCAACTCCCAATTCCGTTTCAAGAACTAACACGCCAATAATTGGATAACAACGAGACTGAAGCTTTGGAACCACACGATGTGAAGGAAACGAGACGTCGTCCACACTGGTCGTTGCTGGGAGGGGACCTGAAGGTCAAAAGTGAGGGGAGTAACCGAATACTGCGCGTCGTATAATTCTACGTTAACCGTTTTCTGCACACATCACGTGGTTGTTCACATACTTGACAGAGTCGGTTGCGAACGAGCGCCAAATTTTCGCATTTCGGAAGCCGGATTTTGGCGGATAAGGGCGGCAAATATTACAGTTGGCCGGACAAGTAAACTCATCGAATTTGATATCTCGGGAATGCGAATTTTCTGAGCCAAACTGACGACCGATTCCGACAATCTAATACTGTAGTCGCGTGTATGGTACCAACAGTAACGTGTAACGGGCACCCTGTTGTGTTGGTAAAACGTTGAAATGTAACGCGTAACATAGGGCCTGTTGCCTGCAGGTTACATGACCCTCACATGCACCCTCAGGTATTACGCACCCCTGAGGCCCTCTTGCACGACGCCCGACTGTTGTTTATTCAGGCAATGTAACACACAACACCTGACCTGTGCTAGACTCCCGAATGTCCAGGTTGTAACGCAGGGCGGGGCTGTTGGTACCATACAGTAGAGCACTAAAACAGTGTTTTCGTCAAATTCCCTCAAGATTTTACAGCAACAAACTCCGCATGGTATTAGCTCAGCAACCTCGGCCCATTAGTGTTCAACAGTGTAAATTGTTGATGCAAGCCTAAGTCCTGTCCAGGTCCTTTCTGCTTCATGTAAACGCATATCACCAATATACCACATTATGTCCGCGAAAACTCCTGGCGGCGCCGACAAACCGAGCATCAAACCCATCGACCACACTTCCGTGCATCGCATCACCTCGGGGCAGGTCGTTGTGGATCTGCAGACCGCCGTCAAGGAGCTCGTGGAGAACAGCCTGGACGCGGGCGCGACGAACATCGGTGAGTGGTGTGCCTTTGTGTTGGTGAGGTTGCGAAGTTGACGGTACGCGTCGGAGGCAGAGGTACGCTTTCGGCAGTATGGAGTGGCAAGCATCGAGGTGGTGGATAATGGGTGCGGAATTGCGGAGAAGGACTGGGAGAGTGTCGGTGTGTGCTCTCTTTCACCTCCTCGTACGTGGTCACTGGCTAAGATCACGCGTCCTTGCCCTCAGCATTGAAGCACCACACCTCCAAACTCGCGTCATTCAGTGACCTCGCGACCGTGCGCACCTTTGGCTTCCGCGGCGAGGCGCTCGCGTCCCTCTGCGCACTGTGCGAGGGCGTGTGTGTCACCACTGCGACCGCGCAGACTGCCCCACGCGGCGTGACACTGGAGATGGCGCAGAGCGGGAAGGTGAAGAATCGGACCACAGTGGCAAGGCAGGTGCGTTGGATCTCTGTCTTCATAGTACTCTGCCCACTAATCCCTCTTACCCAGCCAGGCACCACCACAACCCTCACCTCCCTCTTCCACCCGCTCCCCGTGCGCCGCAAGGAGCTCGTGCGCAACACTAAGCGTGAATTTGGCAAGGCCCTTGCCCTGCTCACCGCGTACGCCCTCGGCCCGTGCGCCGTGGGAGGTGTGAGGTTCACGGTATGCCATTGGGCCACAGAAAAAGGGTGAGTGCACATTCTGGATTCTGTATCTGTTATGTTCGCTGTGTATCTGTCCTCTTCTCTTCTGCCTTCCTGTCCTGTTCTCTCCTCAGTCGAACACCTAACCTGATACTCCCCACAGACCCAAAACCACCTCCCTCTCCACTGCCGCTGCCTCCACCCCGCGAGCAGCGGTATCTGCTCTCTGGGGCCCCAAGGCCCTCGAGAACATTGTAGACCTCGACTTTGAGTTCACCGTCGAGCCGGAACGTGCGCGCGGCAGGGCTACTGTTGCAGATGCAGAAGAAGAGTCTATACAAGTGCGGCTGCAAGGGTTGATCTCTGGATTTTCGCCTGGGCAAGGGCGCACGGGGACGGATCGGCAGTTTTTCTATGTTAATGGGCGACCATGTAACTTGGGGAAGGTGCGTAGCGTTGCATTCATCTGTTCTAGTTTTTTTTGGCTTTCGTTCTCTTTTGGTCTTCTGAGTTCGCCATTAGAGATGGCGCGTCTTATTCTGTTCTTTTGAGCTGTCAAACTCTGTTTCTTTAGGCCCTTCTGAATTCTGGATTCTTCTGTTTCTTTGTCTCCATTCTTTCCTTCGGGCTGTATAGCCTTCTCGTATCCTGACCTTAACTTTCCTGTCTTCCATCTCTACTCCACTATATCCTCCATCGTACAGTATACTAACATCCATTGCTTTCTTCACAGATTCAGAAAGCCTTCAACGAAGTCTACCGCTCCTTCAACGCGAATCAGGCGCCATTCATCGTCGCGGATTTTCGGGTACCGACTGGTATGAGTTCCTTCCTTTCCGTCCTCCTCTCTTCCCTCTGCACTTTCCACTCTCTCTTCTGTGCCTCTACTCTCACTCTCCCCATTTCCTTTCTTTTTCCCCCTGTGTTCGTTACCTTCCCCATCCTTCGTCCGATCATCGTCACTCTGAGTCCACTTTGCGTGTCTATCTGCCTCGTTCGTTATTTTTCATGCTTTGAACCCTTTCTACCCTATTTCCGTTCATTCCCTTGGCCATTTATTCTGTGCTATCTGCGTACGTTTTTTGCTCATTCTCCACCTTTCTTCGTCCGTTCTTCACGCTTTGAGTTCTTCCTTTGCTCCTTGGATCTGTTATTTTACTCTCCTTGTCATGTTGTGATTGACTCGTTCATATTACGCCTGCTTTACGTCCTCGGCCCACTTTACACCCTATTTATCTGTCACTTACGTGCTCTTTGGGTTGTTCTTCACTCCATATTCGTTCCTTGACCTCCCCGTACTTTCGTTGCTCCTTCCATCTGATCATGGTTCTCTGGGACATTTAACGCTCCCCTCGGTCGTATTCACTCTCCAAGCTCCTCTCTTTTCATAGCACTGACTGATTAATAATTCCTCATAGAGTCATACGACGTCAACGTCTCTCCCGACAAACGCACCATCTTCCTGCACAGTGAGGGAAATCTGATCGGTGCACTCAAGGTCCGCCACCTCCACATTTTCCTTCCTTACGCTCATAATACATCCCCTCTTCTTGCTCCACAGGCTGCCTTGGAAGCAAACTTCGCCTCTACACGCGCCACCTACGACGTCAGTGGTTCTTCGAAAGTAGTCCAACAGAAACAGACACAAAGCCACACACAGACGAAGCTGAATCTGAGCGTTTCAGTGACGAATAATACGAGGAGGGCGGCAAGGGAGAGGGCGACAAGGGAGAAGGAGAACATGGCTAGGAGAGCGGAGAGCAAGGGCGGGGCGGAAGATGAACAGGATGGAGAAGCACAACAGGAGGAAGAGGGAGAGAAGATGGAGGAACAAGCTGCAAGCAAGAATCCCCGATCCTCGAACCATACGGATGCCCCCGTCCAGTCCTCTTCCTTAGGCACGTCTTCGTCTCTGCCTTCTTCTCCACAGCCTTCGTTCGATTCTGCACTAGTTCCTCCGACTTCCCATGCTCCCCTTCACTTCCAACCTCGTGCCGATTCGGCTTTGCATTCACAACCGGAGCCGTTGTTCCTGCCTGATGCCGATCCAGTCCCACCGCCAGATGAGAGAGAAGAGGCTCATTCTCCATCTCCTCCGGGCAAGCAGAAGGAGAACGAGATTTCAACAATGACAGATCCCAACCCGGATGTAGATATGGACCTCTACGACCCGCCTCAGCAGCTTCGGAGCTCTGAACCTGAAAACGATTCCCCGCCTAACCCTACGCTGTCGTGTGGTACAAAGCAAAAGAAGAACAGCGAGAAAGACATTGGCATGGTCTTAGATACGACACAGACGACATGGAGCCAGCGCTTGGGACTAGGTTCGAGTGTTGGGGTGAATGCGTCAAATGGTGTCAAAGACAGGGGTGGAGATGGAGGTGACGATGCCGATGAAGACAGGCAGCCGGGCGTGGGAGACGATGGCCCCTCCAAGAAAAAACGCAAGTCCGGCGCTGGGGTTGCCATTTCTGTCGAAACGGGCACAAGCCAACACAGTGGCACACAAAATTCACGCAGTAGCAGCAGCACACAGAGAGCATTACCAGCTCGTAAAGTGCGTCCCAAAGACACGCGTGAGCATTTGAGGAATCGCTTGAGTGGTTTCGCGAGGACGGGAAGCCAGCTGCCGGTGTGGAGCGTTGATGAAGACGAAGATGAGGAGGAGCAAGATCAGGGCGAGCAGGAGCAGGAACAGGAGGAAGATCAGCTGCTGGATGACGAGGACGAAACCGGGCCCCAGGTGGGCAAGGCTCCCGAGGGGAAACCTAAGCCTGCACCTGTGTTGATGCCCGTAGAGTCTCCTGGCGTTTCTATGGACGTCGACCTTGACCTTCCTCGTACTTCAAGCTTACCCCGAGCTGATAATGAAGATACTGGCTCGTCATCCATTGTGGATCTGACCCTTAACGATGATGAAGAGGACGAATCCTCCGTCCTCAGTCTCGCTCGCCAAAGTGCCTCCACCGTTGCCTCCGCTTCCGCACCTATGATATCACGCTCAGAGATCATCAAGTGTGCAGGTGCAGGCGATAGCGAAGACGTCTTGCTCCGATTCGACGCTGCGAAGGTCGTGGAGCGCTGGGAGCAGCTGTTAAAAGCACGGCAGGCAGCGGCCTCTGCTGATGGATGGGAGAAAGATACGGATCCGGCAACGCCTTCGGTTCCTCTTGACGCTGGGGTGTCGAACACTGAGCAGCAGGATCGGGCTGCTGATGCGCTCTCGCGCGTGATTGAAAAGACGGACTTCGGGGAAATGCAGATTCTAGGGCAGTTTAACCTCGGGTTCATCGTCGTGCGCAGGCAGAAAGGCATTGGGAGCGCGGGGACAGATGAAGAGAGGGCACAAGATGCAGGGCGAGTCATGGATGATTTGTTTATTGTGGACCAGCATGCGGCGGATGAGAAGTATAACTTTGAGACGCTGCAGCAGACGACGCGGATACAATCGCAGAAGCTGTTCAGGTGCGCTCGTATTCATTCTCGATACTGTATATGCTGGCATTTATCTTTTAATCCAGACCTCAGCCCCTCGAGCTGACCGCTTCTGATGAACTCTTGGCGATGGAAAATATCGACGTCCTCAGGCAGAACGGATTCGAGCTTGAAGTGAATGAAGGCGAAGATGTGGAACTGGGAGGCCACATTAAGTTGACCGCTCAGCCTGTATCCAAGAGCACTGTCTTCGACATGAAAGGCACGTGACCTTTCATCCTGATCTTACGTGTCCGCTCTGAGCACTAGCCGCTCCCATCCCACCAGATCTTGAAGAGCTCATTCATCTTATGCGAGACCGCCCTTCAGGCTCAATGGTGCGCTGCTCAAAGGCCCGGGCGATGTTTGCCATGCGTGCTTGTCGGAAGAGCGTGATGGTCGGTATGCCCCTTAATAGACATCAAATGTCCACCGTGAGTGCCTATCCCCAGGATCCACGCGCTTCTTCTCATGTTTATCCTGTAGGTCGTCCGCCACATGGGCACAATGGACCAGCCATGGAATTGCCCTCACGGAAGGCCGACGATGCGCCATCTCCTGGATATAGCGGGAATGGCCAGGAAGACGAGCGCTATACGGATTGATTCCTCGACTCCCATCGATTGGTCTACTTTTTATTGATCTACTGTCTCCTTGTTTTGATATGCTTTCTTGTTTTCTGGAATATAGATACGCTCATCTAGCTTTTTTACTCTATTAATATATACAGTTCTGTTTCTTTTCCAGCTGCGAAGTCAGCTCATTGCTCCGTGTCATCAACATTCTGATTCTCGTCTGAACGTCGAACAATTTATGTGAGTTTATTTCTGTTCAAGACCGACTATTCTCCATTTGCTACTTAAAAAGCAAATGTCTCACTCCCATACCATCAACTTCCAGTGGGTCTCAGATCGTCGTTTTAGCCAGTGTTCATCATGACCTGTCGAAGTCATCATGGCTCCAATACCCCATCGCAGCAGTTGTCCTCTGAACTCGGATCTTGAATCTTCAGAGCTTCGTCCTGCTCTATCCTTCAGAGAAATCATACTTTTTGCTCAATGCTACGGTGAGTTGTTGTAGTTTTCCATCTTGAGATGAGCGAAGTATACCTATTTTGTATCACAAGGCGATACAACTTAACGGCGCAACCAGCCATATAATAATACAGGTCTTGGCTCCCGTGCCTCGAAGCGGTAAAGATGCTCCTTGTTCTAAACTTGAATCAGCAGTATCAAACGACTGGAGAACCAAAGGTAGACATTGGAACCTTTCCCGCCTATAAAGTTACGGGGCAACCGTGTGCCATCCGTAATCATACTTATATCACCTCAACTGGAGCTTTTTCAGCCCCCAGCTCTTTCTCTCTGCTTCGCATAAGTGAGCCACACATCATTCGTCGCGTCGTGGGACCAAGCGCTCACTGACTTCAAGCACTGAAGACTAGCATCTTCCTCCACTTCCACGGGCTTTACTGGGAAGAGTAACTAGAGACACGAGGTCTGAATCATCTGGCATTACATTATCCCTCGTCTCCATCATCACACCCAAATCTTTGAAGACATTAAAATGGACGCCTTACATGAAAGCATTTCGTCCACAGAAGACATGTAAGAGTAGTATCTTTTACAATTCTCTGCACTCCTGATTACGAGCCTTTATCAATAGACAAATTCATAAATGCTTCCACTTACTTGCGATCAGTATGTTCGTTCTAAGCGCTCATAAATTTGCCCTGAATTAATCGAATTTAAACCTAAAGCCTGCCTTTATTACGACCACCTTTTAACCTCTGGTATGTAGTGTTTTCGACGAAGTTTTTGGACTTATTCCTATGATTCACAATCCCTATGTCGCTTAGGTCGTGAAATCCAATATATTTGGATCGGACGAGCTAAGCGTTCAAGTACATATTGGTTCTTCCTCAACCGCTATTTGGCTTTCTTCTCCAATATTGCTGTCACAATAGTTGACTTCTCAGCCTTATCTCCAAATGTGCGTCATTTTATGTCTGTTCCTGAGGCTATAGCGTGCTGAATTATTTTCCTTCTAGAGGTGAGGATGCTCAGAAAAGTTCACTTGATGACGGGCTTCGAATATATACTCTTTACTTAGGTGCAAGTCATATCATATATGGCGCGAGGTTATTCTGTTAGCAAACCAAATTATCATCGGTGGTAGGTCATCGGTCCTCATTCTACGAAAGATTTCATGAAAATTGATGGCGATATTAAAGTTATCTGTACTCTTCGAATATACGCCTTGTACAATGGCTCAGTGCGGGTTTTGAGTACACTGCTCAGTATAGGCGCTACATTGGCAGGGGTTTCATGTGTGCGTCCAGCGAAATATATTGCAATCTTCCCCTATAATAACTTATTCGGCTTCTGCGTTAGTGGGCACTCTTAGGACAAAAAGCCACATTTTCTCAGAAAATAGACACTTGCGATCCAGGCACGTCCTCCTATAGGTCAGTTTCTCCAGATTCCCCATAATACAGATATTAATGTTTCGATCATTTATGTAGTGCTATCCGTGAGTGCATTCCTGGCTTACGAGAATCAGGTTCTTTATATATACTGTTTAGATTTGGCGGTGGCATGGGAATGTCTCTTTTTTTACGACTCAATAATTTTCACCCTCACGCTAAATAGAGCGTGGAAACAATGGAAAGACCGTTCTATAAGGGGCGTCAACATGCCTCTCATAACGTTGGTAATAAAAGACGGTAAGTCATGGATTTACTGCTCAGATGACGTAATCATTGAATGTCTTATTTTCAGGTGCCTTATACTTCGCGTAGGATATATTCAGCCTCATTTTAATGCTTTAATTTGAATCGCTTCTGTTTGCAGTGTGATAGCGGCCGCAAATCTTTTAAATATCCTTACATTCTATGTCAGTATTGAGCGATCTGTATGGATGCATCACTTACATTATTTTGCTCGATTTGCAGTTTTTCGGAGTACGTTCAAGGTTAATAATACACTACTCTAAACTTACTTTAGCAATGATCATAGCCTATCCTCAGAGGTGGCCTATCTACTTTTGCAAGTTGGTGAGTGATTATTTGATTACATGATTTCTTATGCGTAGAATTTCTGAACTTGCTTTCAAGTATATCAGCAATCATGATGTCGCGCCTTTTGCTTAATCTGCATGAGCATGCGGAGGCTTTCAATTCCGCTGATACAAGTTGTCCCGTGACAGGTCGTGAACTGGAAAGCTTAGCATTTTATCGATCTGGAGTAGAGGAAAATCAAATGGATTGACGATATTCTTCATGGGATGGTGAATTTATGGTGTGGATTATGAATAGGAGTATCTTCTATCTTTCATTACGACTCGAATATCAGTTCTTCTAAATATACACAGTTCCCTCTATTTTGACACTGAAAATGCGCAACTTCCTGATCTGAGAATCTTCATGCAGTATCTCGTCGTTGAAACCTATGTGAATCATTTTAGCAAACTAGAACCGCAGATATTTACTTTCTGTCAAAGAATCATAATGCGAACAATTGGGGAGGAAAGTCCGGTCCGCTGCGAGTCCGGAGCCGCTGTAGGCTGTGAGGCAACGCCATCTGATGCAAATACAGTACAATACGTAACACCTTGGTAACATCTTTAATAAAGTGGGGGTCGGCAATCACCGCTGCACGGCTGTACCGTGTGACAGCATGTGACACTCCTAGACACTCAAAATAAGTGACCCACTGCCGCACACTTTGCACTGAAGTTTTCAACGGATTTTGACAACTTTGACATGGTATTGAAAGTAAATAGAGTATATAGCACAATAGAATGAATTAATTAAAGTTTATT
>JASFDE010000090.1:0-55929 GCA_036937135.1 Nidula niveotomentosa | reverse complement strand
TACCATTTAAAGTGCATTGGAAAGATAATAATGAGACCTATCCAAATATATAAAGATTTTACCCGAGAACTAAACAGAAATGGCACAGAGTCGTGAGAGAAAGGTTTTATCACCAGAAACACTAGATGTCTCCACTTGTTTTCAATCTAATACCTGGGGAAATCGTCCAGTCAGTACGAAATTTGGCTCAAACATGTATCTATACTTTTTAAATAAGTTGCCCAAATATGAAGTGTTTTGAATAAGATCCGGCTCGGAATTTCGATTTGTCCCAAGGAACGTCAGTGTCCCAAGGACCGTCAATGCACTGTATGAGCTCTATTATCGAATATACATTCAGGACGAGTCATTATTATTTTGGTGGCGAATAAGCTACTAGCTATGAGTAACACGGCGTTGACTCAGCAATGCCAAAGGATGAATGTCAATGAATGTCTAAGGGGTATTGAAATCGAAAGCATATTCAGACAAAAATATTATGCATGGAGGAGATATGTGACTGAGTGATCCCCATGAGCCCGAGAAAGAAGACGAAAAAAAAACAAGTCGTAAATTCGATACTCATCGTTGTCCCTCCATGACCATCCTAGAAAACGTACTGCGCATGCGAATACTAGGTCCATGGAAGAATAGAATCTACGCTGGATCCGTTAGATTTTTGAAGTACGTAGGGAAAGATAAAAATCAGACGCACGAAGGGAATGGGCACCATCAAAGCTGCGAGACAGCCAAAGAGGGTGTTGGCCCATTTGTAGTCCAGTGCAGCGTACATCTGGTGTGTGAATAAAGGGAAAGCAGTCGCCATAATGTTTCCTGTATGGACATAATTTATTATATGTGGATAATACCAGTAGAATGAAAGGGGCTCACGGGCGAGGCTCTGCCCTGCCAGTGCTGAGGAGGCAAATGGACCGTAGCTGGGAGACAAGTCGCGTAAGCACGAAGCTAGCCAATAAGGGACAGAAGATAACTTGCCAATCTGCTAGGTAGGAAAACACAGCCAAGTAAATCATGAACGTAGCCATAATGTACAACTACAACGTGACGAAGTTAACAACCTATACCATCACATCAGTACAGAAGTGCTCACTGTTATCGCTATAGCCAACGCGATCCAATGAACTTGTCTGAATGAACACCAAGCATATATGAACATGCTAACAGGAAGGAGGATTCCAGCGGCACATGCAGAGTACAGGCGCGCTTCCGGGCCCCGAGTGGGGAAGTATTTTCTGCAGCCACAGGCGCATTAGTGAAGCCTCAGGCGTATCGTCAGAAATATGACTTACTTATACAGATATTCCTGGTAGTAGTTACACAGGAATCCGAGGATGCTGCCGATGCTGTCGACGCAGAAGGGTGCCTTCAGTATAGTAAAACATAGGTTTAGGCAGAGAAGAAGAACGCACAGCATTGTCAGGAATACACAGCCTATTTGGCTGACGGTGAAGTCGTGCAGATCGCGGAAAACTCCGGAGATAGACCTATGAAAGGTCAGAATCGTGTCCGTTAAAATAATAATTGGCGGAAGTAGACGTACTGGACCATGACGTATGTAACGCCCCATGCGAAGCCTATCCATAACTATGCGAAAGACATAAGCAGCCAACTCAAAAGGTAAGCAACAATACGTACGCTAAAGCTCGCCACGACTGGTTCAGTGAACATCAAATCTAAAACAAGGTCAGCTTCGTGCACAACCGCACGAAGTAAAATCACGCACACACAGGCCTCGTGCACGAAACATAAATTAACGTCCGCAAACTCGCGCGCTCGTCCTCCGCGCGTGCACGGTACCGGTGGTCCCCTGTTTCCTTGCGGATCTTCTTCGCAAGGCGCGTCAGGAGGACGGAGGAGCGCGTTTCTCGGAGGACGAGGGGGACGAGGACGAGGTAGAGTGCACAGATCCTGTTGCCAGTAAATGTATGTGAGTGTAAGAACTTGAAGCAGATTTATAGGGGGGGGTAAGGGACGCACATCATTTGAATCCACTGGATCCAGCGCCATTCTAATTTTGGGTTCGTCTCAATCCAGCCGCCAATGAAGGGCCCGAGGCCGTTCCCACCGACGGCGACTACTGAGAATAGGCTCATTGGGAGGCCGCGTCTAACGTTCAAAGAGGTCCGAAATAAGTCCTGGCTAAAGGAAGAAAGAAAGCACCTACTCTTTAGCAGACCAAATATCCGCCACAGTGCCCCCCACCATCGTCGCCCCCGTCGAACCAAATGCGCCCTGCAAAAACCGCGCAACAATCACCGTCTGTATATTCTTCGATCTTCCCATTGCCAATTTCCCATCAGCCCTACGGCCCACACAAAAAGCAGAAAGAGAAAGAAAACGCACAATGCAATCATGAGAAACATCAAAAAGAACCCGACCCCCGAGCCGACATACAGCGGCTGCCGGCCGAACTCCTCGCTGAAAGACGCGGTGACGAGGGGCACGATGCCGAAGCCCAAGCAGTACACCGCTAGCCCGATCGTCGCTTCGAACTGCGTGCAGTTGAGGTCACGCGTCATGCTTGGGAAGCCCATGTTGTATGTTGAGGACGTGGATGCTATGGGAGTGGGGGGCGTTGTTCATGTTCTGTGCCAGGGATGAGATGGAGGGGGGGGGGATGCTCACATGCGAGGAGGGTAGAGAAACATGCGAGCATAGTGATGGCCCATTTTTTGCGCCGCGGGAAGTTTATGGGGTTGCGGGGGTCGCCTTCCTCGAAATCGATCTAAACATGCAGTTCAAGTTGGACATTGTCAGAACTGAAGGAACGGACGACCATCCAGAATTAAAAACTCACATAGAACGGCTCCTCCGCTTTTGTCTTCTCACTAAACTTCGACGACGGCTTCTTCTCCAAATCGAGGCCTGCACCAGACGCTGTGTGCGACGGCCGACTCTCACAGGTCGTGTGTCGGACTAAATTACTGAACTGACGATACAGCCCCTCATCCAGCTCGTCGGCGTCGGGCCGCGGCGTAGCTGTCAGTCGGGGATCTACGATGGTCTCGTGGATGTCCTGCAGCGATCTCACCACCACGCCCTCGAGATCGGGAGATACAATGGTGGCAGTCGCGGACGCCTCGCCATCTTCAGCGAACGTGCGGTCCATAGTAGCGTTACTGCCTGTAATTTTCAGGGAGGTAATCAATAATAATTTGTTACTCAGGCGAGTAGTACTTTATAAGAGGACAGAAGAGGGAGGGGAGTCATACCTACTTGACCCCTGTAGAGGTTTGCAACGCGTGCCCCAATGGAATATATTTCTGACTCGAAATCACTCCCCGTAAGTGAGGGGCTGACAGAGCAAAACCGCCGTTCCGTCGTCATTCCGTTCCAGAAAAGGGGCTGGAAACGCGAGGTACTTGGAAAAGCTTTCAGCCGACGGCAAGTTGGCGGCAATCTTATCGAGATAGCGGAAGCTGAGGGGATGCCGATCCTGCCGCGGAGCTATTAAAGTTCCAAGAGAAGCAGGACGATGCGCGCACAGCGGCGAAGAAATTGAGATATACGTTCAATCAGGTCAGTAGGGCGGATGGTTATGTAAAGTAGATGTTTTTCTGGAGGATTTTCCTGGTCTTCGAGTTTCGTTGAGAGTAACAATTTGCATGGGGTTGATTGCAATTCGAGTGTTAGTATTAGTAGTAGATACTGATTCATAGGCGAGGGGAATCTCACGGAATATCAAACCAAAAATAACGCCATGCGGCCAGGCAGAAGATCTATCGATGTCTATTTCCAAGGGGAATAGAACGCTTCGTGGTGGGCCACTGGGCCATGATGCACGAGAGAATTTACGTGGATTGTGTCAAGAGGCACAGATTTCAGTGCACAGTACACCAGGTGATCCACATCGCATGGAAGTCTTTCTGGTGTATACGTGACTAGTTCTGGAGAATTTGGTAGCTCGGAACATGTTGAAGGTGAGCACCAGTCTGCAACTAAGCGAGCAAAGCGGAAGCAGTTTCACGCGGTAACAAACCCGAAACCCGAAACATTTATTTGTACAAGATGGTTAACCAGATCAGCAATCAACAGTCATAAACAACGACCACTTCCGTCCATGTCCCGAACCACATGCAGGGGGCTGGCGCAGAACCTCCGACATGTAGCTCGCCATTTCCTCAATGCTGCCAGCTACAGTACAGCCAATAAATCCGGCATATCCGCCGCAAAAAGCGTGCACGATGAGCTCAGGGCACTGCTGCGCGAGACGGCGCAGCCCGTAGCGGTGGTCACATCCTTCATGCCGCCAAACGGAAGTGCCGCCACCACCAAAAGCGCGTTCCACGGCGCGACGCTGTCGTCATTCACCTCCATCGCCATGCATCCTCACCCCCTCGTCACCTTTGCGCTCCGCATACCCTCGCGCATGGCAGCGTCGCTCGACTCCGCACGGCCAGACGCCGCATCGCACATGGTCGTGAACCTCCTATCGGCCGAGCAAGACGCGGTTGCCGTCAAATTCTCCCGGCCTGATCTGCATCCGCACCCTTTTGACTCGATACCATATTCACTCACCGAGGAAGGGCTGCCGGTACTCGAGGGGTCCCTGGGCGCGCTCTCGTGTAAGCTGGTGTCGAAGGCGATACCACTGCACGACTTGGACTTCTTGGAGAGGGGTGCGTGGGGAGGGAGAGTGGGCGTGCAGGAGCTTGCGCTTGAGCATGGGGTCGCTTCTGAGCTGTTCATTGCGCGGGTCACGCGCGTAGAGAGGCTCGTATCGCCTGACGACATGGGAGAGAACACACGGACGTTACCCTTGCTATACCACCGCCGCGGCTTTATAACTTGTAACCCAGACCAGTTGCCTAAAAAATGCGATTGACTTTCGGGTCACACTCCCAACGTGCAAGCTTATGCAAAGCGTAGCAGGAATGGCTATAATGCGAACATCCATAGACTCCAGACTGTCCCAAGACTACCTAGCAGTAAGTATTATACGAAAGTATATCAGGCATACCGGTAGTATGCAATAGCATGGCGGGTGAGCTAACATGTATAACCCAACGAGCTAACGAATATCATAACTGCAGCTGGCGCTCAAGAAAGGCGACAACAGCGCATGGCGCAGCTGCACCAAGTCTCTCCTCTGGCACGCAACATTAAACAGGTACACGTCCTCCTTATGTGACGAAGGAAGCAGCCCAGCGGACGATCCCGACCGGGTTGCCTTGAAGAGGCATCAGTCCGCGAGCCCAAGAACCAAGAACCTTGTGTAATTACGAACTGCGTCTAGCCCATCCTCGTTGCCCCCGGCCCAGTCCCACCCCTGTGGGGAGGGTTCGAATTCGATGAAGCGCACCAAGAAGTCGGCACCGCCTAGTGTGACTGGAGGTAGTGCCCAGTCAGGGCGTCAAATTTAGCGTTGTGGCTAGCAGGACGGAACAAAGAAGGAAACATACAGAGGTCATAAAACTCGTGTTTTGAGAGATCCGGAAGCTTCTGCTGGTGCGCTTGCAGTGGGACTCCTAGCCTCTGTAAAAAAGACTTTCTGGTTAGCTATGAAGTTCAATGCCAGAAGACGGCCAGAATGCACCTTCGGATGCACGCGATTCGACTCCCGCAGGCGCAAGCCCTGGCTCTCCGAAGCCGACTCGATGTGCCTGCTGCCCAGGTACTCCAAGAACGCCTCTTCATGATCCACAAATGCATCCATGGACTCGATCAAGCGGAGCAGGAACGGAGAGTGCTGCCCGAACGCCAGGCCAGCCTTGAGCTGCGCCTCCTGTTCAATCAGCTAGCGTAAGTAAAGACAATTTCGGATCGGCGAGCAAGATAAAAAAATATTAACCAAACCAGAGATACCGCGACATCTCTTCCTCAAGAGTTCCAATATATTCGGATTATACCGCGCCGTCGCATGCGGTTGGCCAACATGCCAGCTCTTCGAGTGCATCAAGACCGTCGCGTGCGGGTTGTCCCTCCTCAGCAGCGGGCCCCACTCAGCCAGACACTCCCGCACTCCTACCTGATCCACCATGTCCGCCGTGTCCACGCGGTCGAAGCACGCGTTCGAAAATGCAGGCAGGACTCCCGTCGCGATGCCCCGAGAGAGGACGCGCGCATTGTACTGCGCGAAGTGGATGTCGATATTGAACTCCTTCATCCGTGCGGCGAACTCGTGCAGCTCGTCACGCACGTAGAAGAAGAGGCAGCCGAGGATGTCGGCGGGGTCGAGCCCGTATTTGCGTCCTGAGTCTTGGACGGCGGAAGTGTCCCAGCCGTGCAGGGGGCTGCCGTCGTCTGGGCCTAACCACTGGCCGAGGCTGGAGAAGAGAAGCCTGTTGAATCATACGTGAGATGAAATATAAGTCACATAGTGTGGAACATACCTGTTAGGCTGGCTGAATGAAGTGACGCCCATCGAGTAAGGAATCAGAATGCCTGTGTGCCAAAAGCGCGTCAACGCGAGTCGATGGCCGGGCATCAGCCCATCCAGCGTCCGTTGCCTGTCATCTTCACGTACAGGATCGAGGAATGCCGTATGCACGCTCTTCTTCGCCTTCGGAAGCTCATATGACGAGAAAAACATCTCCCTTGGGCGCTTGATCGCCGCCGTTGTCTGCGTGGAGTAGAGCTTGCCGCGCCCGCGCGTCTTCAGGCAGCTGTGGAACGACATGTCGCCGTCGTGCGGTCCTTCGCCGTAGATCTTGTGCACGCAGCGGCGCAAGTATGCTGCGCCTGCCGGCTGAAGGGCAATGGAGTACATGAGATGCGTGGCGAGTTCTGCCGACTCCTCGATGGTGGGGCCTGCCGCGAGGAGTGCATAGAGGATGACGAGATTCCGGTTCACGACAATGGCGTCTTCGTTGTTCAGGAGGATGTCGCATTTCCCGCGAAAGTCCTTAGGAAGGGAGTTGACAGTCTTGACGAGGTTTCGAATGTCTTCGACGGCTGGTAAATAGGTGAGAAGACGTACAAGTGACAAAAAGAATGGGGCGAACCAGAGAAACAAAGTTTGAAGTCAGACTTCGCCACGTCGAGTCCTTCATTATGATTGAGTTGCAGAATGTCGTACGCGGCAAAATCTCCCCAAAGACAACTAGCAGGACGTCGCGTCAAAGCCACTCGCAAAGAGAACACTGGCGGTCGGTTTTCAACAAGCCAGCTCGGTTGCCAGTCTGCGTCGAGGAAGGGATGCTCGCAATCGTGTCGGTGTTTAAACCAGTGCTGTCTCTGACAGCGTCCAGAGCAGTACTAAAGCACGCCCATGAGCTGAGTGAACTCTATTTTTGGGTGAAGCCTTACTTTGACAAGAGCACACTGTAGGTTGGGCACGCACATGTGTAAGCAGGCTGCTACTGCAAGTTGTGAACATCAGGCCTCACCCTGGAACAACGCAACACGCCTATATTCATACAACCCTCCACTCCATGGCCCGTAGTGTTGGCACACGGCACTTCCATGAGTGGTTTCCCATTAGCAGCTGAACCAAGGCCATATGTTAAGAACTTCTGCAGCGCGATGATGCTCGTCTTCCTGTCACTGCGACCTATAATGAGGCTCTTCTGGCTCTTGATCCGGGTGAGCACGGCTCGGTAGTACAAGAGGTCGGTGTTCATGTCTGCAACTGCTCGTCGACGTGTTATGCCAGGTGGAAGGCTCGCCAACGCGTTATGCTAGGTAGAAGTAGGACCCACCGCGAGCTGTACACCAGAACGGAAACGAACAGCTTTGATTTTAAGGAAGACGATGGTTGCTAAAGCTTCCTTGTTTCCAGATCATGGCAAACTTCGATGGCCATCCGCGGAGGCGGATATTCGAGCGAACTCGTTACGTATAAGTAGGAAGAGCCTACAATTAGTATTTCCTGGCGCCGCATAACCAAGAAGTTTGTTAGGCACGTGTAGGCGGAGAAGCTTCAGTTAGCGTTGGGAACTGTGTTGAAAGGGGGCTTGTGGAACAACACAATTGCCATACATACTGCACCTATGCGGTGTGCTGTGATGGTGTTTGAGGTACACGCCCCCCTGATGTGTGAGGAGCTGATGATAATTCACCGATGAGATGTTGATGCTCAACAGCCACTGCGATCAAAAGTAAACAATCAATATTCAGCCACAGCACAACGTACACAGCTAGATTTGTAACAGATCCAGTGGACAATAGCATTGTGAATTAGGCAACCCCGTACTCAGCGAAGACCAGTATTGGCCTGCATTCCTAAGCAAGCCTGTAAAGAACGCATCAGGGGTGGAACAGAAGTAGAAGAGAGCAGTGCCTAGAGCTCACAAAGGTCATAAAACTCTTTCTTCGTGAGCTTAGACGGCTTCAGTTTCTCGTCAGTGAAAGAAAGGTCTAGACGCTGAGTATGGTCATCAGTTTGAGTAACATCTCAAGCATGTGTTCAAAAGGCCTACTCTTGGTTGGGTGCAATTCTTGTCCCGCAACTTTAGACTAGTAAGATCCTCATACAAATGCATGTTCATCTTGAACAGGTGCGAAAAGAAAGGACACTCTAAGTCATAGAACGTCCTAAGGGAGTATACGATATTATAAATGCTTGGGGAGTCGCTGTCCTCGATCTAGATTTTCTCTGGGTCAACACCTGCATTCGTGAGATCAGATTAAGCACAAGCAAGCACGACCAAAATAGAGACTCACCAAGAACTTCGACGTCTTCGCTAACGAGTCCTTCTTCACATGGCCAGGAGCGTTATCCGGTACCGCCTCAGGTTCCTTCTCCTACCATTCCCTGAAATAAACTAATATAGCGGCATGTAGATTGCTCTTATTCAACAGTGCCACCCACTTCGTGAGCATGTCGGGAGATGATTTCTCGGGGCGTCGAATGACTGCCCTAGACTAATCCTATTGAAGCATCCAGCTCCGAACGGCGCCACTTTCCCTTCAGGAATCCGCGCCTGAAGCGTCATGGTGTCAGTGCCGGACATCGTGATGTCTATATTGAGTGTGGGTGCTCGAGAGGCAAACTTCACCAGCTCGTCTTTGACGTGGAAGAAGAGGCAGCCGTAGATGTCGGCACCGTGGGCCTTGCTGGGCTCGCGGACTGCTTGAAGGACCCAGCCAAAGAGCGAGTTTGCGCTGTGTTTCGTCAACCACTCGCCTTTAGCGCCGAGCATTGTCCTGATGCGAACTAGTTAGTTATAGTTGGAAAATTGCAACGAACTCTGGGGGACGTGCCGATTAGGCTCAGTCAAGTGAGTAGTGTCCATTCCAGGCGGTAGCAAAATGCCGCGTTTCCGGAACACGTCGATGGCAACACGATGTACGGGCTCAAGGGGCACGACAAAAAGATCCATGAAGTCTCTGCGGTTCGGCGCCTGCATGACGTTCTTCATTTTGCGCAAGGCCACCTTCAGTTCATATTTGGAAGTAAATATTTGGAGAAAGTGTTCAAGCACGAACTCGCTCGGCATGATCCTGAGCAAATCGTTCCCATCGCCGCTATGGGGAAGGACGCGTCCCATAGTTTGTCCATATTCTCCCAAGGCATATCACAACCACCGAATGATGTGTAGATGGCTTCGATACCATGACAGAAGGTGATGGTCATCGGAGCTGTGAGCGCCGCTGAATACACAAGTCGGATTCTAAATGGAGAAGTTATGGGTAGATAAGCAATGCAGACGGCAATATTCTGCATCCTTACTAACGTAGCAGAGCTTGAAATCTTGAACCAACAAGTTTTTCCTCCCTTCATTCCCCGACAGATTCGGTCTGTCGATGGCAAGGACACTGTTCACATCTTGGACCTGTACTCTCTCAACGACATCCACCTGGTGTTGCTCTCTCCTTCAGTGCAGAACTGTCGCGAGCTCTTCTGACAAAAACATTCAGGCTCCCAGTCAGGGGCTAGATAAGCATTTCTGCAGTCGGGGCGATGCTTCTTCTAATGCAGTTTCTGACACTCTGGGAACAGTACTGCTGATGAGACGCGTTAGCTGCATTCGATACGCATTTCCTGGAAAATTAACTTCGTAATAAGACACTGTAAACAGAGATAGGTAAGTTAAGTAATAAACAAAGACGACAGAACTGACCCGAGTACAGATGAGCGTCCCAACATTCGTGCACTGTAGAAAAGGATCTTCGCTTAGGTTTCACGTCACAAATTCGAACATGACACCTCCGAAGCCAGGTTTCCGTGTGGTCCTGAACCCACTGACCCCAGAGATGGCAAATTCAGCAACGTGGAAACCTGTTCTTCACCTCCAGAAAGCTGTAATCTCTCCAAATGCTTCGCGATAGCATCTTTGATAGACTCTGGCATGATTCAAGAGTATTCAGAGAGAGATGTCAAAAAATTTAGAAAGTTCTATAATGATAGTGGTAGTAGCTGGTAAAGCTCACGGCGAAGTAATGATCCCTGAGAGACTAGGCAAGTTGTCCAAAAGGGCCTAATGATTCTGAGCCACGTGCCAGAAGCTGTCCGTCAACTGTGCCGCTTGTATTACTCCTTCCAACTGGCCCACCAGAATCTTTCTACGAATATAGTCTCCAGAATCCGCTATTCTGCTATAAGATGCAAAACTATTGCTCAAAGCAATTCTTGTTTTCGTCTAGTTACTTGAACTCAGCGCGAACTATGGTCTACTAACCTCGCTGCGGATATTCCTGGCCAATGCTTTGACATATTCTCTTTCGACCTTCACGGATGTTCTTCAGCAATCTTTCGCATCCGTGATGCAGGTGTTCTTCATCCATGCCATAGTATATATTCCGGACCCTGTGCAAGAGACAGCCAAGGACCAACACCAAAGTTCTAATATTCTCCGTGCCGTCCTTCACCCTGCACTGCTTGGCCAAGAATCGATGGACCACGTACGCAAAGTGGAATCTGGAGTGATGATAGCTAGAAAGTATGTGCACCTATGCGCACTGACGCTCACTTTGATTTCAGGTCATCTGACTTCGCCACCTCGATTCTCCGGATGAAAGTACTTTTGTTCACGTCCGCCGCTACAAACTTATCGTGAAGAGATTATTTCTGAAGCAAGGAAGAGTAATGCAACTGCTCACGAATCACTACCGGTTTGTTCCTCGACTTCGTTGATTGTTAGTTAACAATTTAAGTTCTTACGAATTACAGATACCGACTATTACGTGTTCGCGCACTTACGGCCCTTGTCGACTTTTGTCAAGGGCATGGTCACTTGTTCATCTCTTCGGACCGAAATTAGAATCCCTGAGCTCAGAATGGCGCGATTTTGAAGACGACCGTTAAGAAGTGTCTAGAAGACGCTTTCGTTCTCGCTTCCCCGCCAGTTCCCCGCATTCCTGTGGACGACTACGATCTGCCTATGGGAAAATATAGATATTGTGTCCCTTCGGTTTTCAGGAATTCTCATATCCAAGTAGTAATTCCCGACACCATTTATCTTCCCTGTTTATCGATTCGAAGTTCTGTGCTCAGCGGTCAGATACATCACTGATGAGCTACAGGCTGATGGGTGGGCGCGGCGCTCAGCTGCAAAAATTAAAAGGTTTCAATCCAAAGCAGGTATGTTTTCCCCATACCAATGTCTTCGCCTCTCGTTTCATAAACCTCGTGTAGCGCCTTCTTATAGTCCCTTACTAAGAAATCTAAAATGAATTACTTCATTTCCAGATAATTTGAAGTTTTCCAGACTCATCTGGGATGCGTGATATCTCCGTACTTCTGGCTTCTGCAGGCGCGCCCCCATTATACACCCAATGGCCGTTCAAATCCCCATTATACGTTCAGTGGCCGCTCAGATCCTTATTGTACACGTAGTAGCCGGTCAAACCTTCCAGACACAGCATCGCTAAGGGTGCATTACATCTGGTATATAAGCGTGGGCGCATGTAGGCTTCCAGCCTCACATCGCTCAGTGCTTCCCCTCCCACTTTCAGGTCCCGTTCTATTTATTCCACCGCATCATGTCGTCTCCGACCCTAGTAAAACGCGTCAGTGAAACAAGCGTCTTACCCAGCGTCCATATCACAGAAATCGGATGCGTTCTTCCTCTGCTCAAGGAGAGCGACAAGAATCTTCATGCGAACCGTATATTGAATTATCGGTATGCCTCTCCTTCCTGTTTCCATTCCCCAGGGTTACTGGTGCTCACACCCTAATAGATCTGCCTTCATGGAGTATGCCGCCGAATTCTTTGGAACTATGATCCTCGTCATCTTCGGCATCGGGGCAAATTGCCAGGTTGTCCTTGGCTCCAGTCCGAGTGTGTCGACGTTACCTGGAGGTGTAAGTCCTTGGCTACTATATATGCTAGAAGCGCGTCACTAACCTGCGTAATTGTAGGACTGGACTTCACTGAGCCTCGGATGGGCAACTGGTGAGCTGACTCCTACAGTTCCTCTCGTCATACACATATCTAACATTTCATTATAGCTGTGGCTATAGGCGTCTGGGTCTCAGGCGGGCACATAAATCCAGCCGTAGGCATTCCCCTGCGTATATTTAATCTCAATCTCACTAGAAACGAAATCTAGATAACGCTTGCATTCGCGACCATGCGTTCCTTTCCGTGGCGCAAAGTCCCAGGTTACATTGTCGCACAGACCATCGGCGCTATCGTGGGGGCCGCAATCATCTATGCGAACTACATCCATGCCATCGATCTCGTCGAAGGAGGTCCAGGGATCAGGACCATGAAAACAGCAGGTCTCTTCGGGACGGTACCTGTATGATCTTCTCTTACCACTAACTGTCTGCTTTGAGACTTATATGACCTCTCGTACTACCTCCAGCTCTCATACATGACCACCGTCTCGTGCTTCTTTGCCGAATTTGTCGCATCCGCAATCCTGGTCTTCGGGATCGTAGCAATTTCAGATCAGAAGCGTAATCAGCTTCCACCCGGGCTCATTCCTATTGGTGTCTGGTTTTTAGTGCTCGGCATTGCTACATGTTTGGGAATGCAGACTGGTAAGTGCGCTCTCTCATACCATTTTTGGAGGCTATGTCGAAACTAGTCCCTATGCTTACGATGTCGGGTCTGCCCCAACTTCTTAAAAATATCTTGCATGTAGCCAAAGCGGTCTAACTTTCTACTTTATTTAGGTTTCGCCCTAAATCCGGCCCGCGACTTCGGACCGCGAGTCCTCACTTCGATGGTTGGATATGGGCAGCAAGTGTATACTATGCGGAAGTGAGTGCATTTTTCTTTCTGTGGCATATTACTCGTTAGATAATGTAGGTGTCGATAGTCATTATTGGGCATGGTGTGCTCTTCTTGCGACAGTTCTGGGTGCGCAACTTGGAATCATGTTGTATGACTTGTATTTGTACACTGGCGAAGGAGGTTCCATTAACAAATTGTATGTTCTATTCGAATGCTTGCTGCTTTTATTTTGGTATTCTAATGAATGCTTTGATAGGCTCTCGTGGAAGGGAATCTATGGGCATACTTCGCATCCACAACTTGGTCGGCCACAGGGGGGTGATGCTGTGGATATTGGTGATAATTTGGTGTAGGCGAAAAATTCAAATGCTATTTGAATAAATCATTACTTTCGAAAACATTCCGTGGGCAATAGAAAGAATCCCCTTATGCTCTGGAAGCACCCGGCTTCGATCAGGTGGCTCAAAACAGTGAGCAGGCGAACCACGGGGTGTTCAGTGGCTTTATTGGCAACATGGACCCTCCAAGACGAACAGATATTTTTTGATTTCAAACAAAAATTCTCAAATAAAAATGCTCACGTTCTGCTGGCAGCTTGCTCTTTTCCCTTCCCGGCTTGAGGATACTCCCTTCTACCGCTAACACTTCTTTCTTTCAACTGCATCCACTGATCTGCTGTGTTTCTCCGACAGAAACAAATATGCCAGCATTTCCTTCTGGGGTCATACAGCTGATCATTGAATCCCTCGCCCAGGAACTTCCTACCAGCGACCACCGGAGACGGTGGCATTCTTCTGGTTATGAAGAAATTGTGGAGGCCATCAGTACGGAATTTCATGCCAGCTATGAAACTCGACGATAGCCTTCCCCAGCTTATCAATCGATGCTCCTCATTATGTTTGCAACATCCTGAGCACTATCAGCTTCTCTATCCATATCTCAGACCTTCGTATTATAGCATTTTCCATCCCATGGGATTATATGACGGACACAGTGAGACGAGGCTGAATATTCCGTTGGCAAGAGGCTACCATAGAGCGCTCTCTCATCCAGTTTGGGCGCAGTCTCTGACGAGGGTAGTTCTGGAGGTGCAGCTGAAAAAAGCGCGAACTTTGAAGATCCACCTCGTCCCGGATCAGATGTAACAGATGATAGCCCAGGTGTACGAGAATTTATAGGTCGGATAAGGAGATAATTCCCTAGGCTTAGTGGATCACTCCTTGTCGATTTTAGGGGTGAAATAAGTTGATATATATCAAGTAACTGTCTTCGTTATCATATTGTTCGCGGCCATATGAATCTTGTTCTCAGTACTTCTAATTCATGATCCATCTTATACGATAGCAGATCAGCATTCTGAGTAAGTACACAGCATGTGACATAGCGTTAGACAAGAGCAATACAGGTCTTAATACATAGAGTACATCTATTTTGGACTGGCGGGGATTCCATTAAATAAGGAGGGCTTACACTTTCATGTATGAGAAAATCGTTCCGAGGCTAATCCATCGCCGTCCACATTGGTCGAGATACTCCTCGACACAATCTGACAATGCGCGTAGGACTGGGGCATTGAAGCCAACTGCCGCTCCAATATTCTCTGAAATTATCATTTATTTAGTGAGACTCAAACCAGGCTGGGGAAGCATACGAACCTAGTTGTGTCGAGCCTTTAGTAGCTTTGATGGCCTTTTCCCCGTCGAAGAGCAGGGAAAAGTATCGTAGTTGATTGTACAACTGAGCATCAGAGTACTGCGTTCAACGTCAGCTTCAAGAAGACCACATAAGCTGTAAGGGATGTTTACCTCGAACGAGACTCTTCCTCGACATCCACTCCGTAGACATCTCCGACCATACACCCCCATCATCCTCGTACGATTTCCGCAGGTAGGATCGTCACACACGGTCCAACCTTCGTAATACTGCGAGACAAATGCTCGGATCTGAGTTTCCAGCTGCATTTGAAGGCTGCCAGCAGTGATAGGCTTCGCGCATGCAGGGCATGTTGGCCCTGTGGGCAGTAGTAACGGGGGCTAGCAATACGAATGCGGCGTTAGAGTTTACGACATCTGTGCACAATGAGAATACACACATCTTGCTCGTTGATAGGAGTGAAAAGGAGTTGTCCCTGACAGTGACGGCACCGAACGATGAAGGGGGCAGCTTCCTTGAATCGTTCAGCGTCTGACATCTGAGAGTCAAGAGACGAGAAGGTTCTTTCGTCAGATCCATTCAAGACGGAATTGCGATAGCGGAGAGGATCAAGACCTTAATGACACGAATTAGAGATGTGGTAGTCTTTGTCAATAAATCTAGCATACCTAAGCACTCGGCCAAGCGCGCTCGATCGGTACCTTCGATGGGTTCACATAGACGTTCTATCGGAGGCAGTACTTGTTGAGATAAGTAATGCTCGTAATCTTTATACAGTCAGCCAAGTTGGGGAAGAAAACAAACAACGTATTTTTACCGATCTTCAGTTCAGACCCAGCCTTGCGGACCTCATCAGGGTGCTTTGCTCGGTCGGCTTGGGCTGTCTTCGCCGTTTCCTCACCCTCGGCGAGGCAAAAGACATACGGAATGACATCTCCAACGCGGGCGGTGCCACCCCTTGTCTTCATCCTGAGAGCAACCTGCACGTGCGGCTGGCTTTTTGCATCCGGATAATCCTCAGGATTCTTTCCTAAACGCTATCATACGGGTCAGGAAAGCATTAAATAGATGTTTGAGAAGATGAAACACACCTTAAAGACGATAAAATCATCCAGTTTGGTCTTGCCAGTGCGTACGTTCTCTCCCACTGTAGTCAAATATTCGTGGATGTTTTCGACTACCATTTCTGTTGCTTCACCAGACAGAATCTGTTCCAGCACATATCTATGATGATTCTGTTCAGGCATCCCTCAACGTTAGGGAAAAGCAAGCACCACTTACTGTGAAACATTCTTGGATAGGGCACAGTATTCTCGACGTTTCATATCGAGACCTTTTACTTCAGTAGTAGTTCGGTTGCCGTCCTCCATTTTGATAGCTGCGTACTTTTTCTTCTGGAGTAGCAATAAACGCTGGAAGACACCATCAAGATCGATTTCCAGGAGTTTATATCGGTCGTTCACGGCTTTCTTGAACATCGCCGATATTTTCAGAGCTTCCGCAAAATCTGTGACATTTGAGTTCACAAAGACGGAGTCGGTATCTCCGTAGACGACCTGCAGCAGTGACAGTGAGTCCAAGTCCCATGATGGTAGAGTTGCAACTTACGTCGAGGTTCAAACTCTCCGCTAACTCCCTCGTGTGCGTGAGGATCTCACGACCTTTATACGTCGTAAGCGCAGCGAGTGGTCGGGCGTAGAATCGAGAGTACTCGAATCCTAGGCATCCGTACATACTATTTGCGGTTAGCTTGAGAGCCTGCTGCTTGATGTCGTACTAGTGGTTAAGCGTTAGTATGGTATAAAGAAAGAGAATAGATTTGCGTGAAATACCTGTAAGATCTTCGCAGGAGAGGCAGTCTTGTCCTTCATCAAGGACTTGACCTGCCGTCGCCGGTTGACGAGGGTCGCAATAAGGCGCGGAAGGACGCCTTGGACGATTTCAGATGAGGGTGGTTCGGGGATCTTCTCGTCACCGTTCTACTCGCGAAGGATTAGAAAGATATAGGAACTCAACGAGAACAACACAGACCTCTTCGTCTTCTACTAGCTCCACCGTCGTAAAGTCAATATTATACTCCTGTATGATACTGGGGTAGAGCGAATTGAAGTCCATCACCAAGATGTACTTGTCCCATAAGCCTCTCTTGGGTTCGAAAACGAGACCACCCTTATACTTGTCGCGCTTGCTCTTGGCGGTCCTCCCATCCTCTGCGTCGTCGTCTCGCAGCTCTTGCTTGACGGCCTTCTTCCCCCAGGTCTTGTCGGGGCAGATGTACTTTAACCGGTGGAACTCGTGCAACAGAATGTACTCATTTCGTTCTGCACGCCCTCCGTTCAGTGTCTTGTTCCTGTACGCGGACGTCAGTCCTGAACCAAGCGATGAACATATTTTAATACTGACCAAGAGTTGCCAGCGAGGTTTGTCAGCTGTTTCGTGAGAGGGAGGATCTGCACTTTAGCGGCGATTGCCATCTGGTAGTGCGCGTCGAGCTCGCAGTGGCGGACGAAAGTCAACATGCGATCCGGGGTGCTCAAACTGCCGTCTAAATAGCTGGCAGTGTCGTCCGGATCGATGTCCTGCCTCTCGCTGTTCAGATGGGTTTTGCACATTTCTGTGAGAGACCAGGTGGTGGATGAGATCATGCTCTGTAAAACGAGCAACATGTCATCAGCGACGGGCACAACCAAGTGAATGCTGACCGTACCTTCGCGCCATCACTAGCCAAATCGCAAAGCATCCTCCCATTGAGGAACTTGAGGTTAGATCCCTGTTTTCCGATGTTAGGCCATTTCGATCTTCTGAATCGTCCTAAACGAGACCAATGGTCTGCCTTGAGGTCTCTCATACGATGAAGGAGGACATCGAGGGATACACCAAGGAACTCGTGGCCTACGATAACGTCTGGGTCCGCTTTGAAAATCGCAACTGCGGATGGGGCAATATGAATACAATCATAACCAAAGGTGATATGGGAGACTTACTGAGTAAGTTGTTTAGAAGGATTCGCTCCGTCTTCATCGGCGAGATAAAGCCCTTTCCATTTGCCTTGGCCTGAGCCTCGAAGTTCGGCGGGAAACGATCCAGTGGACGAACAAATGTCTGCACTTTACATGGCAACTTCTCTGGAGGGGTCGGATCATCAATTTGTACTACGGAAGGAGTCCGGATAAGCAAAAGCTAGGTGCCGAAAGCTTCGCCACTTACAGTTGTGCCATGTCCGCGCGGTAGTACACACTACCTCACGCTTATTTTCCTGGTGGTTCACGATCGACCGCACGCTGAGACTCATAACTGTCAGAGGTGGAATCTCTTTCGGGGCCTCAGCATCCGTCTCGGCGAAGGGGCTGAAGTCCTTCGGGTCAGACACGGTGGCTTCCAGCTTACACCATGACACCTAGGCAGGGATAAGCAGGCGTATGAAAAGACCTCAAACCGCTTACCCCTTTGTTGTCGATCTGGGGATTCTTGATTTGTATCCAACACGGGCCCATGATCTTGCGCTTCAGAACGAGCAGTTCGAACGCGCTGGTGTTGGTCCCGAAGATCTGCGAAATGTTTGGGCTGCAGGCATTCATGGGAATCTGGGGTTCTGAGATAGGATCAGACCACTGTGAGTGAATGCAAAAGACGACAAAATGCGTACCGCTGAACCCATATACGACCTTCAGCCAGTCAGTCTCTTCCCTTGGCACGTCCTTCTCTCCAAACGCGTACTTCCTCTTCACCCACTTCGACCGCCATCCTTTGACCCCGATCTGCTTTCGAATCATCTCAAAGTCCGCCTGTACGTCCTTCCTCGAGGGAACGACGTCGGTATCGTGCATTTCGCCGTCCTCATCCTGCTCAACGCGGCGTTCTCTCGGTAAGACGAACAAATTGCGCTCAAGTCCCTCGACAGTGACACAGCACGATATCCACGCGCCGGAGGTCTTGTCCTTGAGCTTACCGATGAAGTAGAGTTTCCCATCATGCTCAAGGTAGTCAAGCCAGAAGAAGCGCATAGAGCCATCTGGTTCTAACGTGGAGATGTTGCTGGACGTAGCGGCTGGGTTGTGGGAGGTGAATGGTCCGAGAGTGTCCTCGCTTGCGACCGTGAGTGAGTCGTAGACCGAGAGCCATCCTGGTTTCGACTCTAGTTCTTCCTTCTTCTTGACGGCAGTGTTTGGAATCGGCTTTGATGATTTCTTGCCGAGGCTGAAGTCTATGGGTTCAGGTTTGACGAGCGGCTTTTCGTCGATGTCGTCCACATCCATAAACGCATCCATGTCGACATCGTCATACGATGTGTCATTCGCAGATTCGAAGCCATCGGAGCTTCCGTGAACGTCCAAGCTAGCAAGACGTTCCACAGCGGGCGTCATACTCCCGTCATTCGCCACACGCGTCTTTTTCCGAGGGCTCATGTACAAATCATCGCTAGAGGGAAAGACGTCCTCAACAGGTCCATCGGATGAGAGGTCTCCATATGACGCCTTACGCTGATACGATTTATAGCCGGTGCGAATCGGAGATGAGGACACGGTATCAGAATCGTATTCAGGTGATGGTTTGCGCTTACGCGACTTCGTGGACGCGACTGGAACAGCTATCGCGTCCATATTTCCGAGCAAGGACGACATGAAGTCATCTTCTTGCTCCGCGGATACTACAGGGCGATACGCGCTAATGGAGGGGGCAGCAACCGGCGAGGGTGCTCTGGGCTTGGGCTTGGGCCTGCTCTTCGCGTTGTCTTTCGCCTTCTTCTTAGCTACAGTCACAGGTAAGGAGACAGCAAGTAATCCGCAGCATATCAACACACCTTTTCTCTTTCTGTCGTGTTCATCCTCGGAGTCCTCATCTTCTTCATGTCCGCCCGTCCAGTCATCCATCCCATTGTCCATGTATCCCTCGACCCCATCATCGACAACGAAGTCGTCCTTCTGCAGCCTTCCTTTTACTATACTCTTGTATTGGTCCTCTGTGACCTCATCGTAGATCTGCGCATCCTCCTCCTACATGCGAATTACTGTCATGAAGCACTCCTACAAAAGCCTCGACGCGTCTCTCACCTTTAGAATACGTGGTCCTCCCTGTCTGGCTCGCTTATATTCAGCAAGCTTATCAAGTTTTGAGTTAGCCTCGCGTCGAGAGCGTTCTGCCATGTTAGATAGAGCTCTCTAGCAAGTAGGACAGTTGGTATACGAGTGCAAGAGCAAATGGCGATGGCATGAGGATGTGGGTCGGAGTTAACACGTCTCACGTGAGGTAATCGCTGAGACTCCGCTCGGCAATATCCGATGACGCGCTTCTTACACGGCTCACTTCAATCCTCGCCAATCGATGTGTCATTCCATATCAGCACGTATGTGGCATAAACCTGCATTTCAAAAAGCAGAATGAAACATTTCTATCTTTCCCTGACTGGGGTGTATACCGACTCAAACCAAGCTGATATTCAGTTTGGGAATTATTGAGTCAAAAATATGCGATGGCACTAAGATGGTACCAACACCGGCTTCCAACGGGCATCATGAAACGCAAGTGATACTTCGTCGCATCATGCTCCTACATATTGCGGTGATCACTGTCAGTTTCAAGCTACTTATTTATGCTGTTACGGGCCATAATATGTACCAAGGGGTGTCTGTGCAACGATTTCGCCAGGTCAACTCCTCCCAACAGTTTGCGGGAATTTGAGCTTCCCACCACCCAACGAGAGCCTCGGCTGTAGAGTAAAGTCAAAACTCAACAACTCAACGAGCACTTCAGCAATAATATTTAGATCAATGACATTTTAAATGTTATTTCAAACCCCTTATGTGATTTGGAGAAATTTTCTGTGCTGAATGCTATTGTATTATGCAGAGAGAATTATTAAAAATCTTCAAATTTAAGTCTTTTAGGTAGAACAAATCGAGCTTCGAGTGTAATATTACATGAAAATACATGGAAATGATTCGAAAAAAAATCAATACTCGGAATTTCTCAAGTCAACATTATGAACGTTGGAGATTCAGGTCCTGATTATAAGAAACAGAGCAGTTGACTTTGACCATCCACTTACAAGGTTAAACATGGAAAACCTAGTTGTAATATACTCAGATCTGGGGCGACATGAGAAAGCAAAAGAGCTTCAGCAGCTGTTGTTCCAAACCGAGGGAAAAAGAAATAACAATAACTGACTACTTATGTCCATTATGTATCATAAGCCTTTATAGTGTACAATTCATCCCATACATGACAGCCAAAACCAAAACCTACAAGAGCGGTGACAGTAGGTGAATTGAATTCGTAATTATATTCATTAAGGAGTGGAACCAGTATATAGCCATCGTGCAATATCAACTGGGACAGAGGAAAAGGACAGTGATGGTATGCGTAGAGACGGGAGAGGCAATCCATGAAAGATCGAGGGCAGGAAGTAGAAATTGAAGGGTAGGGCATCATGCTATGTTATACAACAACCAATTTGAGAGAATGAAATATAAAAAACAAGCCATCAAAAGATAAGAAAGAAAAAAGATAACGAGAAAAACTAAGACCATGATTCAACTGCCACTAAGACCAGAAGAAAATTTAGTCCCGTCCCATCTCACGGCAATCTATCAAGCAGTCTGCCTCCGCAACCTAGCCAACCTAGTCCTGTCGCTCGTTAAGTATTTGTGGAAAACCTCGAGACCAGAACCGCAAGCGCTATAAGCGCACACCATCGCCATTTCTCTAGGAGCACCTGCCGCCAGGTTGTCGTTGGCCACCCGGTACCGGCCCCAGTACCCGCACCGGTCCCCGTCCCCGTCCCCGATGCGGGCCCCGAGGGATTCCGAGTGGTGTTCGCCGATGTCTCCTCGGGCTTCCCACTCTGTCCCGATCGCAAGGCATCGTTATTAAAAACAACACGGTTTGTAGGGAGTGAGTTGAGCTGTGAGGTAGCAGATGTGGACTGGGAGGTGGAGAGCGATGATGCGGCAGAAGGTGCTGGATCAACCGTCGAGGGCTTCCCGCGCTCCTTCTCGCCCATGTTCGGCAGTTCTCTTAGTTGTGGTACACAGTACTGAAGGGTGGATGTCAGTAAACAACGATCATGAACAGTAGCGAGACAGCGTATTGAAAACAGCCGAATCAGTAAACCAGTGTCTCCTATCAGCATCAGCGCGGGCTATCTCCGACACAGGTTGCGCACACCGCCGATATGGAGATAATTCGAGGAGAAACAAAAGGGAAACAATCATAGATTAGGTGATACCGGTTTAAACGCCGGCAAAAGCAAACATGTGCACGGACCCCGACTCAGTGTCGCTGGCATTCGGACAAGTCGCGGACATGATGATACGGGCGGAGCTAAGGACACTGTGAAGTATCTCGACTGCCCACACCGCAAAACCGTCGTTGGAGTGGTAATAATGAAGGAAATGGAGCTCACCTCAGGGAATGCATCCTTAAACCTCGGCTGACCCAAATTCCATGCATGACTGCGGGAGGCAAACGCACGTTTGTGAGCGTCGGAGGAGGTAACGGAACCTGTGGTCATCTCATCGGAGAGCATGAAGGAAAGAAGTCCGGTAAGACTGGATGAAGGGAGGAAGGGTCAGCGAGGGACAGATCTCAGGGTGATAGGGTCAAGAAGCAGGTTATGTGCACGCAGGGAGCAGCGATCATCAGCGAAGCGAGAACACGATTGGTGGCGAGGAGTATTAGAGGTTGGTTGTGGGAGAAAAACACTTACATAGTTGCCACGCTCCATGCAGGATTCCACTGTCGGGAGAGGCGGGGTTCGATCAGCATCCGTGGCATGCGCCAAAAACAATGGCAAAGCCACTCACCGATCCTGGATGAAAATCAGACATCGAGAAGCAAATCTTTCTGTCAGGTTGGAACCGCCCAGAGGGGGTGAACATCTGCACCAACATTCAACTGAGATGATGTCGTCGGGACAATATGCAGATAGTACAACACGAACCTTAATGCCTGGCGGCTTGAATGGATACTCCGACGGGAATAGAAGTACTCCATGGTACTCTCCTCCAGCAAATGGCGAGTCGGGGGGTCCATGCTGTAGCAACCATGGTATTAGTGGCTTTCTGGGAGTGGCTGACAGTAAGATGCGTACGATAAGGAAGTTCCCTGCAGAACGACGGTTGCTTCAGCTCCAGGTAGGACATCATTCGGTAAACTATGACAACGTACAGGTTAAGATGTTCTTCTCATCTGGCGCCGCCCAAACGAATGGCGGCGGCTCCCTCTGCATGGCGACATATTCCTTAGTGAGCTGACCGGCGATAGTGAGTCCACTGTGTGCTGCAATGAGCCGAGCAGAGTAAGTAACGTACACGTTTCTGCGCAGCTTTGCTAGCCATTGAGCTTGGAGTTTAAGACGAAGGAGGACGGAGGTGGAGGTGAGGAGCAGATGAGGATTGGACTGACAGGCGCAAACAAACGTGACAAACGCCCGGCAACGGGAATAGGCGTGGGAATATCCGCGCTCCTGACCGAGGCTATGCAGTTACTATCGCCGACGTCGTCGTGGACGGTCTGCTTCAAACTTTTATACTTGCAGCGTCAAGAAATGAAAGCTTGCAATGCCTATTGGAGTGTGCTCCCAACGCTCTTATACTGCCGATATGAAAGTCTTGTTGTTTTTCAAGAGTCAGACTGCGGTTCTATTTCAGTCACCACACACTAATGCTACTACTATTTAAGTAAGTTGTTGCTTTCAAAAGGTTGATGCATCTTCTTCATCCTCTTCAAGCAGCTGCATAGTTAGCTCGTTACTACGCCGCCAAATTCGCTATCCCAATGGCAACGAATGGCTGTTATACCCTTCCCCGGCGTACTTTACTTTACCCTCTCGATATTGGCATCTTGAACATTGGATGCCGACCCTTCAAACCCTAATGGTGAACGCCCTTATACACGTGGATACGTGGCAGGTGCTGATCCATAATTGAGTAAGCCCAGTGCTGCCCAATTCCACCTCCCATTTCCAAGTCGGAGAGATCCTCTTAGCTTCGAGAAGCACTGAGGCCTTCTCATGGCGTGGGAGCAGGTGGGCACACACTGGATATGCACCTTGTGAGCGCACAGATGTCCTTCCATGGGACCAGCGCACCCAATTTAACACGCTGTGGGTTCATAGTAGCGAGCCGCGCTGGCTTTCATCGTTTCCGGCAAATGGGATTTTGCCTTGTCTTTTATTATTGACCGATCATTTGATAGGGTGATAGAGGAGGATACAACCGCATAGAGAAATTCGCCGTGGACAAGGTTCCCATCGAAGTAAGCGTCATTCAGTTATTGGCCGCAGGCTCACAGGCCATGATCCTTTTGAAGCTTTAGAACCTCACCAAAGTACACGATCGACACACAAGCGAGGCTCCTCGGCCCCGAAGTGTATCTCAGGCTTAAGGGCTTCTAATCTTAATCACGAATAATCATCCTTCACACCTCCTCTGCGTTTGTCCGAGATCAAGACTTGCCAATCGTAGAAGCGCACATATATAGCTAGCCGGGTTTGTCGAGAAGAGGGCGGGGATTTGTTATTTTACCTCGTTTGAATACCGTGCCGGTTTTATCCTTAGCACAATAGAGGATGTTTTATTCTAATTGAAAGTGAGATGATATGATGATTCCTGGCATCGACAGCGGTGCAAAATCGCGATGTGGAATGCCACCGGCGTCTAAATCACCGTCGTCCCGTCAAGTATCATATAAAAAGCTCTTATTTATTATTGAAGATCACCATAATGCAACACAAGCATGATTTTTGTCTGCATCACCAGAAGCCGTGAGTGCTCTTTGTTCTTGGCGAACAAATAATTACAAGCACACGCGTACTCGAATGCATATATAAGTACCTGTATTAAGTACTACTGTAATGCCAAATTTTATTTGATGATCTGTACTCATAACAATAACTCCCTACTACGAAGGCATCGCGACAGATAACAAACCCCCGGTAGCTCATAGCCATAAGCTTCATATAGCGTCTTTCTTCATCAGAAATTTTCAAGAGCGATATTTAGTGTCCTGTAGCTATCGGAACTGGGTGTGGATCTTGGTGTCGAAAGTTTCCTTAGGCTCTAGGCTTTCATCTAAATGTAAAATTTAAATGCTTAGAATAGGGTGTTAGAATACTGTACACCCTTGCTTTTCCTTATTTTGTTTCAAGACTCTTCAGATTTTCTGAACAATTGCATGAGACCCTGTGTACTAAACAAATCTATAATCGAGATATTACACGTTTATGTTTCCGTCATAACTAATGCTCGATCGCCATAGCTAGCTCTCAACAGATGTCTGGACAAACAGGCGGCCATATACTTATCGGACAGAAAAATAAAGCTTCCATTTATAAATGGATGAGGCCCTAGGGCCAACGTGGGGCTCAAGACCTTCGCATCACAACAGGAATGTATTAGCACGACGCTCTAACCAACTGAGCTAGTCGGCCATAAGACACTGAAATACTGGGTGAATAGTCGGGCAGTCTAAGCTTTCGAACCAACCTGCGGCTCGTTGTACTATTAGTACGATTGAGAATGGAGATCATAAAAGTTCATATTCACGAAAAAGAGTAATGCAAGGCCTTAACTTGCAAATTCTAATCTCTAGGTGTTCAAATTCAAAAGTGCTATGCATGCAGCATAGTCATACTGAATGCCTGCCCACGGCCAACGTGCGGATCAAATCCTAGACCTTCGCGTAACAACGTATTTGCATTAGCACGACGCTCTAACCAACTGAGCTGCATGGATTTAAAAGCAATCAGTAATAGCACTTCAGAGGTCATCCTAAAAGACCATAGTAAAACATATTCCAACTCGACTCCATTAAGTAATTTCACAAGTACGCCATCACCTTGCTTGTCAAGGTCCCACAGCCATCTATCAACAACCGTCGCCAGGCTCGAGCTACAGATAAGTAAATACAATTATTATTTTTTCTTCTTCATCCTTTGCTGCAAGGAGCCAGCCGAAGAGGTTGGCTCCTCGCATCACGGACAACAGATCTATGAAAAATTAGTCTTATTTTATTTTATTTTTAAAGTTACTCCGTTGTGTGCTCCAAAGAGGCTTGATTTTTCAAATAATTTTAGTAACATTTTTGCTATTCTCAACCCAAGCAAGGTTCTAATTTTCATTTACAACAACCTCTGATATTAGAGGGAGAACGGGGAATACGAAGCAGCGGGAAAGGGTGGCCAGTACTATGGCGGGCTTGTCTATTTGAGCATAGCCGGGAATCGGATATGCTCATTTGTCCCACGGTTCACCTTGCTGTTCGTGTTACACTGCTCAGCCTCAGTCTGCCTCAGGCCCTCAGCTGCACTGCTTCAACTTACTGCACTCGCGCCCGCCGTCTCAATGTCAAGGCACACCACTTAGGTGTGATTCAACAGCACTGTAATCGAACATACGAGTATTCCACTGGAACATGACCAGAATTCGATCTACGGGCCTTCCTCAAACCTTCCTGATTTTGCTGAGTGCGAAGGCATAGTGTACTTCGGTGCACTCTCAAATTCCCCAGTCACTCGATGCCGTTGTGATATAAGCTCTCAGATTTACTCTGACCGGTATATCTTCTGAAAACTGGCAGGGACTCTCATATGTCTTAACTTGAGTTGGGCCTGAGCACTCCTGGATAACCACCAGGTACTCTGGACTGATACCTGCTGAGACGTACTTCAGATCCTGAAGACCCTACCATCCTAAAGGATCTTATCTATCCCCAGTGTGTATTTGCTTCTATGGCAGAGAAGATATTCATGATTGTAAGTAGAACTCGACCAACTGCTGCCGAAAGAAACTACCAGTAACTAAACATCCAGCAATACCTTGATATTAATTGTCGGCCACGTCTGTCCCAGTGCATCTTCGCAACTTTCGTTATGCATGGGAGAAACTCATCTTGTCTATGGCGTGAGGATTGCGTCAAAATTTCACGGTGAGCTGTTAGGATCCAACAGCAAAAGATCCAAGGTATGTCTTCCGGTACATTTGCAACGAAGATCTTCATGTTGATTGTCATTTTCGATTTTCGCTGAATAGTCCTTGATGCTGCTTGTGATCGCGAACGCACGTTTTACAACACTGTCAACGCATTATCAGTGACGAAGAGCTGCGCAATACACACTACAACTTCCCGAAGAGTATTTCATTGTCAGTAACCTCGACTATTATCGTGAGCCTAGGCGCGTATTACCGGACACATCCTGGGCATGTCAGAAAGGCCGCTGATAAGAAGTCGGTGTGTTCCTAACATGCTCTATGTATGTGGGTGCATGGGCAGGCATGAAAGAGCGTGGACGGCGCCTTCATGTAACTGATGGTTGTTCAAACGAGCACGTTTACTGAGACTTATGATGAAGCACGCAGAAACGACCGTTCCGGTTGAGATAAATATAATGTTTTCTAGTTCTGTGTACATACGGATACTTCTAAGACATGAAATTCATGCAATTGAGATGTCCAAGCTTGTGAAGTAAGCGCTACTCGCCCTTACGCCGTGGAATCGCTGGTGTGACATTATCATCGGAGTGAAAGTGTGTCGCAGCCATTAAGTCCTGGAATCAGATACTATCGAGCTCTGCAGATACACCGTTACTATTATGAACCTTGAAAGTGCCGAACCTAAGTTAACAGTTGCTTCGGCATCCTCTGTTACTCGAAGCGCGTTTGCTTTCAAGTGTTTTTCCAGTATCCCGGCATAATCGGTCTCCTAGATATATTCACGGTCCACCTTTGTATAAGTAGAAAGAGCACCCTCTATGGATCGTTTACCAACAGTGTGGCAAGAGGAGAGACGAGGAACACCCAGCTCAAAGTGTTTCATTGTGATCCAAGGGGTGGGAAGCTATCTCTATCTTCAAGTTGCTGGCTCAAGCTGCTCTTTGTGAGAGGTCGAATCTCAACATTTTCCGGCAAGTCGGGAATCTTCAATCTGCAATGATGACGTCATGTTCAATTCATCAACTTTGTTTTTGAACCAGATGACAAAGATCAACCTGGGCTTGACCCGGGCTATAGCTTACATGTGTTTAATGTATCACTCCGCTGGCAGGGTGTAGGCGCTAATCCAGGAAACTCAATTTTGCAGAACAAGACCAGTGGTAATACATCAAAGGTGACTCACTCTGCTCTGCGTCAAGTTTCAGATGTCGGAAGGAAATCATAGTTGACCCTTGGATTTCTTTGTACTATGTCTGCATGAGCATATGTAATGGCGGTAGTGGGAGCATGCGATCTCAAACGCTCGGGCGCCTATTGTTTAAGGAAGACAGTACACCGGTGGCTGCTGTATGACAGCACGGCCTCAAGCATCCCCTCCCGCCCCACATCATTCACTTCTCCGCTCGTCCACGGGCGTCGGTTGTGCGGGTGTGCGGGTGTGTGGCATCCTGACGGCATTCGTGACAACTTCCATCGCTGCTGAAGACTGCGGCACGCGATTCTCATGCTTTTCATGGACAGCAGCGCTGTCAGCTACTCTCCATCATACCGACCCATCAGGCGCAAAAGAGTCAATGCTGTCCAAGGAGGCGTTGATTTGATAGGCGTGATATGTGTTGATGTCTTGGTTCCGTCGGTCACAGCAGTTCTATTTTCATAAACCTTTGCGACCATGACAAGTTCCAGAAGCGTAAGCTATCTCGGTTGGTATGAAGCTGTATGGATGAATCTAGCGTTCTTTAGTTTGATAATAAAACTTCGAGTGACTAACCTTGACGCATCTAGCAAGACAAAAAGCAATGCTCCGTCAACTCCTTTGCATGCATCCTCTAACACCCCACCATCGACAAGCCAGATATCCACTTCCCTTCGCATCCACCCAGTGTCTGCAAAGAAATGATGCAAGTAGAAGATAACGTCAGTCAAGGTGTGTTGCCTTTAGCTCTCGCAAGCATAATTACTAAAGCATATCGAATTCCCCACAGGTCCATCTACACCTGTCGATGCCTCTACACCTACCGATGCCTCTACGCATACCGACGCGTCAACCTCCGGAACTTCGTCCGCAGACGCGTCTCCCCCCTCATCCGCCAGGGGATACTATGGTGCCATCCCAGAGCCCCTCCCTCCCACACCCAAGCTCGCTCTGCACGATAGTCTTCTTGGACGTGCAGGCCGTCAACCTATACCGTTCCCGCCTGTAGGCGAGAATGCACGTACGACTCTCGCGACAGAGCCAGCAACGAAGAAACCACTCCATATCCGCGTTGACATCTCGGAGGTTATCACTGTGCATCCGGCAGCGCCAGAAATGGAAATAACAGTTGCCGACGTGTTGGAGGCTATTCTCCGCCATCCTCAGGGCATCTTGCAGCCCGGCCCCTCCGAGGGCGATTCTAGTGATCTTGCTGATGAGGAAGGCGAAAGCGCGTCTTTTTCGCGGCTATGGAAGGGTCTCTTTCCCTCCGGAGAGGGAAACGACATTTGGATGCTAAATGTTGAAGAAACGGTTGCTTAATCGCAACCTTGCACACTCATGGATACACTCCCCTTCTTAGACCAGTACATTCGTCTGTACGAGAGCACAGGAAGAAGGGGTGTTGCATGCCGAGAGGGGAGGTACGCTAGGAATTACAGCGATACTCGAGGCAAAGAAGGCGGGGAGGGGTAAAGCGGTCAGTGAAGAAGGCTCAGTCAGCCGATCCTATGATGGCGAAGAGTGACGGTATTGAGAATACCTCCACAAGATCTTCAGAAGCCTTCTTTACTGAGTACCATGTTTTGGACTCTAATTGCTATATTTGATATGTCGAGATAGTAGTAATCAACGAGGGCGATGCAGGTTTGATCCGTTATCGCTTTGCCCGTGGGGAATAAGTGACAGTCAAAGATGTCGAGAAGGGTGAAAATCCAATCCATATCGAGGTCTTTCCTTGGCGATTAACATGAGCAGATGGTGAAGTATGAATGCAAGATTCAACTTACCTCCTGTGACGTCTGCAGCACGTCAGGAAAAACCACTTACGCACGCCGAAAATTCACGATCCTAGTAGCGAAATCCAGATAGTAAATTGAGCCGTGAGCTGTCTTCTGGAAAAAGGGAACATGAAAATGAGCAAAGATCTTCATAATAGAAGATCAATAAGCGCACCAGTGCAGTACGCTAGATTATGATACAACATTCAAATAACCCATAAACTTAGCTCCGTGCAGAATACAAAGATATCAGTGCTCCGCTATCCATACATTACAAATTCCAGAAGCGAGTCCGACACAGGTCGACGTCTGATTGAAGAGTTCCTGCAATCCAAAGCGTTCCTGACCACCATCATACTGCACTCCGAGGTAAAACACGAACATCACTGCAAGCGCTCAACCGAAGCTCGTCGCTAATTTATCACGTCGCACCATCGCAAACTCTAAAAGCAAAATTAGAATAAGTAACAATTCATCAGATACATTACATGTCACAGGCAGTCATGGGTATCGAGAAATACTTGCCAATACACCATGAGTCCTGCAGAACTCCGCCCCAGCACCCCATCGCTACCCATCCCCATACTACCTGCGATACCCCCCTCTGCCCCCCTTTCTCTGTGCCTCCTGCTTCTTCTTCCGTTCCCTTTCCTCCTCCTTCGCGCGTGCCCCCCGCTGCCGCGGATCGATGACCTCGTAGTCCCTCTCTGCCTTGATCACCTCCTCCATGTTGTCCTTCCGGAAGTGTAGCGCATGGCTCATGAACCCACGGTCATCGTCCACCTCCATGCCTTCTTCTTCTGCGCCCACTGCTGCCGCGCCAGCCGCGGTGGTCTCCCCAGCCTCTTCTCCGCCTTCGGGCTCCTCCGGCCCATCGTCGACAAGCATAGAGCCCTGTAACTTCCCGCGAAAGCTGCTCAGCGCAGCCAGAACGTCGCTTTCGTCCTTCCTCTTCCCCTCCTTCCCCTTCTTGTGTAGCCCCCGGCCCTTCGAGTACTTTGCGAGCTCTTCTTCTAGATACGACTTTTTAGGTTTCTTCTTTGACGGCTCGTCGTCGCTGGCGTTGCCATCTCGTCGCTTCGAGAGTTTCCGGATTTCAGCTTCCATCTTCTCGATCTCTGCTCGGCGGGAGTTCCTAGTGAATAGAATAGAGGATGAGTAGGAGGCAGGTGAAGGGCGAACAGATACTTACTCTCCAGCTGACTGCTCTTTCGCGTGTTTCTCTCGGATTTTGGTGATATCTACATCGTCCTTTTCCTTTGTCTTCAACGGCTTTGATGGCTAAATGTTGCGAGTATACGTTGTTTCATATGTTGAAAAAATTATACGAGGAGACATGCCTTATCCTCCCTCGATGCTTCTGGCGCTTCACTGGCCTTCGCACGAGAAGGAGCAGCCTGAGAAATAAAATCCGGAACGACGGTCATCGCTTGCGGATTGTCCACCACTGTAGAACGTTAAACCGCGGAGCATGTAGCACATAACAAGAGGTACATACGATCTGGCCGGAATATAGCCTTCTTTTTGAAAACAACAGGCTCATTCTCTTCTGTTGCGTCTTCGTCTACACCGAAACTTAGCAGCTTAACGTTCCTGAAACAACCGGGCGGATAAGCAAAGCTGCAGTGTTGATTACGAATAGAATGTACTTCTTCGCACCCTTCCTTCTCTCAGCCTCTTCTCGTTCTCGCTGTGCCTCTTCCCTTGCTTTTTGTTGCGCCCGTTTCTCAGCTGCTGTTATTCGAGGTACGATGTCGTCGAAAGGGTTGTCGATTATTCGGATACTCTTGATTTTAGGTGGACTGGAGATGTGTCCTGGTCAATGGAGCAAAGCACATAGACAAGCGTGCGACGCACTATACTGGTCGCTCATTTTCTCCGATCTCTGAACAAGGAGTTGACGTCAGCTGCTGATAATGATTACAAGCAACATAGCTTACCCATTTCCCCAATTTTCATGACATCTTAATTTGGGTGGTCAGCAAAGGATCAAATGCATTATATGTAGCACATACTATACACTGTATCTCCCATACATCTGCCGAAGAGTGTATGCTTCCCGTGTAGCTCATCCGCTCGGTCTTAAACAAGAATAAGCGTCTCTGGAAGAGCGAAAACAGGACAAGGACATAGAACATACCTAGCGTGATGAAGAACTGAGAATCATTTGAGTTCTTAGAGCCGTTGTTTGCCATCGCCACCAACCCTCGATGCGCGAACCTTAGCCGAGGATGAATCTCGTCTTCGAATGGCTCTGCAAGAGGTTGCTGGGTCAGCGTTCAGGATTGGGATGCAAGGCCACAGAAGCGCACCTCCATAGAAAGACTCTCCACCACCTCCAGTTCCTGTCCTGTCTCCAGTTTGCACGAGGAACCCTGGTACAATACTTTAAAGAGCTTAATGCAGTAAATTTCTTGTCGACTGGGATTGCTCACCGATGGAAGATGACCCCGTCATAGTACCCTGATAGAATAAAGATAAAGTCAGAATGCTGAACGCAGAATATGAAGAGAAACTTACAGACCCTCCATTGCCAGCGCTATGAAGTTTCGACATGCTTTCGGTGTTTCCTGTTGATGGTATTTGAGTGCCAAAATAATCGTAGCGGACAAAACTGAACCTTTGACCAGAGTTCGATATCGATTTCCCCAGCCGTTGTCTCGATGATAACCCGACCATTAGTGGGAAGAGCCATGGGCAAGTAAGTTCAGTGGCTCAAGTTCCAGTTCAGCCGCACCACCCACCCTAAATCTAGCGTGACGCATACATTTATCTCATCACGTGAGCAGCGCGTTCTCGCGTCACGATGATATTTGACAATTTCACTGCCCTGTCGATTAAGTTCTTAAGGCTACTGCTGTTTTGTCAAATGCAAGCTAAATTTTAAGTACTTAGGCCATTTATGCCAGTAAAATTTCCCATGAGCATGTATATGTGAAACACGATGGTTATGTTAGTATGTCTAGACTGTAAGCACACAAACATCACTTTAACTGCTTGGATTATCATTTACAAAGGTTCTCAAAAGCATAGCTATTGCTACCCATTTTATAGCCATAAATAATGCTATGTGACAGTGATTGAAATTCTAGGTGAGAAGAGTGATAGTTGATATAACCAAGTGTGACTCCAAATCTGCACAACACTAACAAAAATCTGCCAAATTTTGTCTGAGCAGACAGATCAACACAGGTCTATCAATGGTTGTATTTTAAGAGACTCCTTAATCAGGACATTAGGAAACAACACATCCAAATATCTGGCGATGGGAAAGGGATTGTCGAGATATAAGCTGTTTGCGTAAAGGATCGAAAGACCATGAGATGCCACGTGAATTGTTGATATTTTGAAGTGTATATGTCCAAGGGAATCATCAGTTCCTGGAGGCTGGGGCAATGAAGGATTGGTGTCTTCAGAGCTGTATGTGCTTCATTGCCCCCCACCTTCAGGAATTGAGCATCCCCTTGGACATACACGAAGCAAAGGTTGATGATGCTTCTGTGGCATCTCACAGATTCGCGATCCTGAATGCTGAGCGCATTCTCATGATGATCCCTTTCCCATCGCCGTACTCTTCGATGCACTCCTTCTCAATGTTCGTGTTGACCAGGAATCTCTAGAAATAAAGCGATTGATGGGCCTGTGTCGATTTGGTCGAGCATGCGTTATGGAACGTCACGGGAGATAGCATTCAGCTGGCTCTAGTTGATAGGCTGGACACAGCGACTCGGACAAACGATTTGTAGTATGTACTACTTTTACATGTGGAATCTTTTAATCTAGGCTAGGTTCTTTGCGTACCGCAGCTTAAGGCGGGCGAGTCGCGTAAACCTCAGACACTGAATGAGGGTCGAAGAGCATTAATGAATAGTAGGGTTTCATATACACAATAGATACAAGGAATTAATAGTATATAACAGTATGACTGGATTACGATCAATAACGGTTCAAGCGTTCCAAAGCTTTATCCTAAACAGACGGGGATACGGGCTGGGTTTTCACCACACTGGCACCTATCGTGACATTGCCAGGACTCTCCCTCGGACTCATGCTCGGGCTCTGTCTTGCTTTACTCCCTTCCAACTTCTTCTTTATCTTCGTTCTCCAAGCGTCCCAAAGCTCACGATACTTCACATGAAACGCGAGCGCATCCTTGCCCGCCTGCGAGTCGGCATCATTGAATTTGATTGCATTCTGCACCATGAGCTCCATGTCCGCCTCGAACTTGGAAACCGCTTTGTAGTTGCGTCGTGTGAGCTTGTTCTTGATCGTCTTCAGGTCCCTGGCATGCTCACGGGGGATGATGTGATAGTACTGGATTCCGAGTTTAGCCTCGTCGACTGGCTCTCGGAAGAGCCATGACCTGGATGGGTTCAGATCTATAAGTGATATCGATCATTGAACCAGCAATGCCACTTACACGTCCTCCTTCACAAGATTTGCAACAATCGTCATCAGGTCCTTTTCAACGTATCGTGGCAGCTGGCGGGCTCGGGGTATGGACAACGCAGAGAGGTATTCGTCAACATCGTCCTCTCGGGGTTCACTGGAGCCGTTAGGCCCATCCTCTCTGGGGTCGGGAGTGTGAAGCTCATCTCCGCGCTCGGCAGTGCGAAGCTCATCTGCTGATCCAATACCTTGACGCTCATCACCACGTTCAACAGTGGTGCGCTGACGTGGGGGGGCAACGCCATTCCGCGCACGCTTGCCAACTTCGTCTATGCGGCGTGGACTGCGTTGCCAGTGGTTGCGCACACTATGACACATCCGCAGCAAGCGACGAAGGTCCACCCCGTCCGACTTGTGCGGCTCGACCGAGAGGATATCAAGAGAGGGAAACAGCGCACTGAGATACTCCGCAGCCATGAACCGATCGTCCATGAGCACGCCATCGAGGTAGAGGCCCATCAATCCATGAGAGCATTCGGGATAGGGAGGCGATACGCCGCGAAGATCCAGTGGCATCGCCAGGACCTGCAGATCGGGACAGTTGCTAGCTAGTGATTCCAGCGCTGCAACCGTGGCTGCAGGTTCGCTGACCTTCCCAGACAGCCTCAAGGTCTGGATTATCGGCCACGACATAGCGAGGGAGTGCACGTCTCCGTCTACCATGTTGAGAGTCAGCGTATTGTGGAAAATGAAGGTCTTGAGTTTCTCGCAGCTCAGAAGGGGCTCCATAATTCCCATTCCATCCACGACTTCGGGTTCAGCTCCCATAGAGGGTGATGAGTACATCTCTAAAAGGGACAAAGTATCGCACCAGGACGCGAGGTATTCCATCGTGTCTTGCCACTGGCTTTCTGCACTGGTATCAGTTTCTAGGGACTGAGTGATACAAATTGAGCGCAGGCCCGCCTTGGTCTGCTCAAGGAATCGGAGAACATGCTGCACGACGGCGGTCCTAGCTTCAATGGTCAGCGAAGATAGCGCCTCCAGTCCGTCGACAGTCGCATCCGGGACATCATCTACTTCGATAGGGGCCTTAATTTTCAGATTAAGCGAGACGAGCGATTTGAAAGAGAGCAGGGGCGACAGCGGGAGATAGCTCGCAGTGCGTAAGTGGCCAAAAAGGGGAGAGAGAGTGAGATGCCGCAGGTGCTGGAGTTTTTGCAGAGACGCGCAACATGTTTTCGAGAGCTCGCCGATGAAGGTGAACCGCTCGATGAGGGGAGAGACAGTGGTCAATATGTCCAATACGACATCTTGGGTCGCAAGTTCTGACAAAGAATTTTCCTTCTTTATGGAGGAGGTAAACCTTACTTGATGTAGCGAAGGTGAGAGAAGTACGAGGACACGTGCCTCCACAGGCTGGGAAAGGGAACGAAGAAGCGGTAGTAATGGGGTTCCTTGGAGTACCTGCACCATGCGGGTGAACACAAGCTCGTCAATCTCGTCGCTCATTCGCAGGCGGATGTTCAGATGTCGAATACGTCGGGCGTAGGTTTGGAATGGCACTGATTTTTCAGTGTCGATGGGTATAGTGAAGTTCTGCAAATAAGTCGTTCCAGTCACGATAACGCGTATATAACGGCATAATTCACGTACATATTTAGCACCAAGCTTCTTGAAGCCAGGAAGTAACTTGAAGAGCGGGATGATGCTCTCCATCACCTCCCACAAGATATCTAACGCGGTCGTGGATATAAGTTTGCACGACAACGCGGCGCTGAGGAGCGTCTTCCATCGCTCCTTGCGGTTGTCGAGATAGCGCAGCCGATGAGAGGCAGATAGCATTCTGCTAGGCGCTTCCGTCAGATCGATGATGGGCAGCAGCGAGTGGGGAGACAAGATCTGTCGCAGAATTTCGGGAGTCGCGAGGGCCTTCTGGACTGCAGACATCGTCATTGATGCTGTCTAGGATCCAGAGATTCACTAGTTTTGCTGCCAGGAAGTCGCAAGAAAGTCTCCGCTGAATGTGAGGAAGCTGTGAGTCGCGAGCAAGTTTAAGAGTGCCGGTATGAGTGAAAAAAGGCACGTTTTGAAGTAGTGCGGTATATATAGATACACCCCCGTCAAATAAAGTGCACTAAGCTCTATATTGATTCAAACAGTCATGGGGATAAGACGCGTCACGACGCGATCCTCGATGCGGCCCGTCCTTCCCGTCGACATGTCGATGAGCAACTATCGAAGCAGCAGCGGAGAGGTCGTTATATTTTTCCGACCAAAATCTAAGCAGTTAAAACACCATCTCGAAATAAAAGGAGCATACCCGTAAAGCGTACTAATCGTAAAAATACTAAGTAAACAGTCCGTTCGGAATCGTAGAGGAATCGTGAGGAAGGAAAAGTAAAAAGGGGTACATAATTTTGCGTTCCAACTTCATCATGCGGCGCGACGTCCATTCATTACCTTCGTTCAAAGGCACACTAGGCCTCTTTCGATATCCGCTGGATCTCCTCCAGCCCTTCATCGTGCTCCCAGAAGCCCTCCAGACCCTCCTTCCTCATCTCTCCAGGCTTCAGATCCGCGACCACCCGCACGTGCTTCTCATCCCTGCCCAAACCGACATCCTTACTCGCCGCACTCACGCCCAAGAACCGCTCCCTCACCTCCCGCTCCTCCGCCTCTCTCCTTCTCACCTCCTCGCTCCCTTGCCACCACATACGCTCCACCACATGCCGCACCACCGCGCGCACGATCAAGAACCCGTGCGACGCAACGAGGGCCACGAGGGCCGCCTTCCCTAAGAGCTCTCTAGTGGCTCCCAGTGTGACAGGACTCGAGCCGTCCTCGCCCCACGTGCCCCCAGCAGAGGCTCCGACGAGGTGTTCCTCTGCAGAGAGGGTAGTATTTTGGGCGGGGTGGATACCAGTGACAGTGGACGAGAGCGTGGTGGCAAGTAGCTCCGGGGAAAAGAGGTACACGAGTGCGGCGTTCGTGAGGGCGCCGAGCCAGGCGAGGAACGCGAGCGCGTCGAGCCAGGGCCCAATCGTATCTGTGCGTGCGGGCAGCGGCCGGCGGCTGTGCACGGTCATTTTGAACGCGTCAGAGCGCAGCTCGAGGAGGTTATTCAACAGGGCCATCGCTACAGATGCACATATGTTAACATACAGGCGCGTAAGAAAACAAAAGATTAAGGCTCACCTCCAGCCAAAGGCCAAATACTCGACCACAGCACGACATACCCAAACTGCACCACCATCTCGCTATAATCTGCAAACAGATCATACGTCGGCAGCGCCACCTCCTGCCTCACCCGGTCCAAAAACGCTCGCTCCTCCATCCCCCCACGCTCCTTCTCGTCCTCAAACACCACACGCTTGCGCGTGCCCTCTTCCTCTCCCTTCGCCTTGCTCTTCCCAGCCCGGAACGACCGCGCCGCGCGCAGAACATACGGCAGCCCGACCTCCACAAACGTGTTCACCGCCTGGTTCGTCACCGTAAACGCAAACATCTGGTCCCGCAGCCTCCTCGGATTCAACTTCGTCCGCAAATCTGCGTGCGTGTCCATATCAAACAGCCGTGCCGCATGCACCAGCGTCTCGTTCGCCGCCGGGCTCTGCCCCGCCAGCGCCTCCGCCTTCTTCTCCAGTCGGCTCACCGCGGGACTCGGGCTCACTCCACTATCCACAGCACCAATAGTGGCATTCAACGCCCCGCTGACCCACCGCCTCCATCCCACACTATCGGCCTCGACCGCCCCGCGGAACAAGGCCCTCTGCACTTGGCGCATGACACCCGCACCAAAGGGCACGTACACGAATGCGCTGAGCCCGAGCCCGAGGTACGCGACGAGGGCGGAGAGGGCAAAGGTTTTGCGCGTGAGAGACGCGGCGTACGCGGACTGGTGCGCGTGGTTCTCCCAGTCCGTGAGGCGCCGTGCGAGGGCGGTATAAAGCGCCATAAATTGCGGAACGAGCGCGACGAAGAGGAGCGTGGGGGCCAGAGACTGGAGGGTATGCGTTAGTGGATTGCGGTTGAATAAAGGAATAGGGAAAGGGGACACACGATGTACGCCTTTCCAGGCCCTTGGTACAACTGCGTCACGAACGCCTCAAATATGAATATCGCTGTGAGTATCCCAACAAGCACGGCCGCAAAAAGTAGAATAACAGGTACGCTTGCGAGCATCTTCAGTTCCTGCACCCACCACGGCTGGTTGGGCTTATACTGTGCTCTTCTATGCTCAACCTGTACATCCCAAAACACTCTTATCAGTTACGCTTCAGAAAACGATACATGGAACGCACCTTATCCGATCCCCTAACCCCAAACCGCAACCCCAAAATCCTCTCATGCACCCTCCACCACTCGACGAAAAACACGGCCCAGAGGGAGAGGAGCGCAGAGTAGATGGGGGAATACGGTGGGAGGAGGTAGGCGGCGATGAGCCCGAGGATGGAGGGGAATACGAGGAAGCGCGTGTAGGCGGATAGAAAGGCGAAGTAGAGGGCAAGGGCGTCGCCGTACTAGATGAGGGGGGGAGGGGTTAGTTGGGGTTAAGAGGAGGAGGAGGAAAGAAGGAGGGAGGAAAGAGTGAAGGTGAGCATAAATAAAATGTCGAAATAGAACGATAAAAGCAAGGTGAACAGTATGAAGAAACGGTAAAGCGAACGGGAGCATCCATCTGCTCCACGGTAAGTAGGGCTGGATGTCTGTATGTAATATGCATAAAATTGTGAAACTGCAGACCCGTCCCTCTGGACAAGAAGAGACGAGGCTGCTGCACCATACCATGCACCGGCAGGCCAGCCTGTACTGATCCAAGAGCAAAGGATGGCAAGGACTTCAGAACGAAATAGAAAACGAATCGAAATCGATTGGGACACGCAGACGAAACAAATGGAGCACTTAGAAGGACGAAGCTCGTGAACGAAACAAAAGAAGATCTGCCAAGAGACGACGCAAAGTTGCAGACGAAATGAAGAGTCGTAGATTCATTCCAGCTCTTAAAAGAGAATAAATGCTCAAAAAAAAAAAGCACTCCCCGAAAGAGACAACGAAGGCCTGAAAGAGGCGGCAGCTCAAAGACGAAGTGGAAGCTCACGCGAAGGACAGAATTCGCAAAACACGGTCAAGCTGAAAAAAGGTAGAAGTAGCAGGACTTCGCTAGAGGGCACATCATAGCGCCGAAGTCCACAGTGCTCGGCCCAGAATGCGCGGGCGAGGGAATCCAGCGATGCTGGACACTCGACGCCACACGCGGATATACGGCGCCGCACGTATTGCTTATTCGCCTCGCTGGTCGTGAGCGCCTGAAGCACGGCGCATGACCATGAGAGCGTGTGTGTGCATGACGGCGCGGCCCCGTTCGACGTGCAGAATGAAGCACGACATGGAAGGAGATGGAAGGAAAGATGACAGGGGGCATGAACGGGGAGCAAAGTAGGGGATGAAGAGGAGGAACGTAGCAAGGGGCTCATGAACAAGGGGGAAAGGCAGCGCAAAGGTTCCAACAGAGGAGGAAATGGCACAACAGGGGGAGGAAGCTGCATGAACATGGATAGAAAAAGCAGCCCAACCAAGGCAAGAAATAACCACCTAAATAGGGGAAAGAAAAAAGCGAACCAAACCCTCACCTGCTCACGTATCTTCTCCAACTGCACCTCCGCCCTCAACACCCTCCCCGGCGTCCACGAGCGCACCCACGCCTCATTAAACTTCCTATCATGCAGCGGCAAGATACTCTCTACAAGCTCCCACTCCTGGGACGGGGATATGCCGAGCCCGCCATCTTGGGGCGTGGAGGCGACGAAGGTGTGCACGAGGCGGATGCGGTCGGCGGGGGAGAGCGGCGGGGCGGGGGCGGAGGCGGAGAGGGGCGTCACGGGGAGGTTGGACAGGAAGTCTGCTTGCCTGTCATAAGAAGGGGGGGGGTCAGGATAAGGGGGTTATGGAAGACACGGGGAAAAGGAAAAAACGCACCGCTCCCGCCTCACCAGTCCCTCCACCACGCCCTCCGGGCACCTGACGAAGACCACCAAATGGCCCAGCCCCTCCCCCCTCCTCCCCACGGCCTGCAGCCCCGCCAGCCTCAGCGTGTCCACCAGCCTGCGATACTGCTGCTCCGCCTTCACCGCGTCCTGCTTGCTGCTGCTCCCGCCGCCCTGGGCCTTCGTCGCGCGGAACGCAATGACCAGATCGGGGTCGGGGGCGGGGTGCGGGGTCATCTTCTGCGAGGGGGGGGAGACGAGGGCGGCGAGGAGGTCGAGCAGACGGGCGTGGGTGATGTGGTAGCGGGAGAGGAGTCGCGTGAGCGCGGGTGGGACTGGGACTCGTGGGCTGGCCAGCCTGGAATGACGACAGAGCAGGGGAGTGGCCGGGTTTGGAAGGAGCGAGACACGTGGGCGCTTGCAGTGACGCGTCGACTTTGCATCAGGTTTGCATCATGGGTTCATCACCACCACCATCTTGGGCGCGATATGCTGCGGCTATGACTTCAAGGAGATCTCTGTCAACCGCACGGACATACACGAGGATGATAATGAACTATTCAGACCTGGTATGTTAGTACACGGACGCCTCTGGAACTTGGGGAGCAATTCATGGACCATCGCGACTGGCTTCACCTCATATTCGGATATCCATCGCACAGAAAATTCATGTGCGAAGTAGGGGCCTAAGTGCTCTTAGAATGCGATAGATATTACGAGATACATACTCGCCTTGAATATCAACGCACTCCAATAAAGAAAAATATGGAATATGGATAGCCGCGCACATCTACCACGGAGTAAATCTGCGTCACTTCTTGAGCCGGGTCGCCTAATACAATTCCAATTCCACGTCTCCGACCGGGAACACCTTTTATCTAGCCTCTTACTGCCACAAATAGCGGATTGTAAGCCTAACTCTCTCCTGCAGAAGCCGCTGCTGCAACACATTATTTTCTGCCCCTACAGCCAGTACTGCTCTACAGAAGATTCGAATCGCACTTGTATCGATCCTGCCCGGAGAGTGGATTGACTAGATTGTCATGATAGATCTGCTCCCAGGGGAAAGGGCTGCCTCCTTGCATACCTGACAGCATCTCGGTTTCGTAAGACTTGTAATTCAACCTCTAGAGCAAAGCAGGTTTTCTGTTAAGCTGCGCTTGCATTTATCTATTTACTCTAGCTGCTGCCGATGGCCCACGTCTCCTCATGAATTCATATCGGCCATTCAATGCGTTAACCATGGAATATTGGGCCTTCTCGATTCTGCTGTCCTGACTACATCGTAAGTGTTTTCATTCCGATACCTTCTACAGACCACATCTACTCTCATAAAATATGCCTAGCATAAATACACGAGGTCATATGGTTGGTCTTTTTCTCACTCATATACTTGATCCAATTTCAGCTACACGATGTTTTACGAATCTTTCGTTCTCATCGGCCTACTATTCCGCATGTCATGGCATATCTTGATAGACCTCAACCCACAATCTCATGATGATCACTCAATATGTCTTGTCTTCGCAGCCCGCGGCGAAATCTCCCTCTCCGCTCTTGTCTCCAGGCTTAATCAGATCCTCGGGCACTGGGGAAAAAATACTTCTGACTAGAACCATGCACGGTTCAGGCCCTACAAGCCGGTTACACATGCGTGAAGGAGTCTATGCCGAATGCCGGCCGCATGCTGTTGTTTGCACCCCAAATTCCGAGTGGTGGGCTCGCTATATTTCGCTAGAGGGGATTTACGACGCTGAAGTGCTTATTTTACTCTTTTCTACTCGACTATCAGTTGATGGAAGCGTCGCTTGAGCTGAGCTCTTTCCATCTCGCCCGAGGCTTCTGTCGGATTATTGGCTCATTCCTACGTGGTCCTCGAAGCTCAAAAGGACCATGACCGGTCTACCAACCCCGTTTTCCAAATTCTTAATTTTATCAAATGGCCGGGCGAGGTTCCTTCCTTCTCGTTCCATGCCATCTAAGCACTAATTATATATCCAGGCCAGAAGGTGAATTACCTGCGGCATTTTCTTCCTCGGATTAAGACGAAATACAGACCAGCGTCAATGTAAAGCGTCGGCTTTACTTGCGATGTGGGAAAGTGGGGGTTCTTTGAAAGTCGGCGGTGCCAGCCGTGGTCGGTGATCGCTTGTGTGTGACAATTTCTCAGTCATTGCCTGGGCGTCTGCTGGCAACGCTTTTGACCCTACCACCGCTGAGCGTTTCAATATTCAAGCTTCAATGTTTAGCATTGACGCCAACTTTTCAATTCCTCTGACCGCGAGGTGAAGGGCCTACACGACTCGCGATCCAATCAACCCACCAATCAACAAGCATCTGGTTCAAATAGGAGGCAAACCGCTGTGGATTGTGCCTGCAACATGGACACAACCGTACTGGCTGCCCACTTCTCCGCGAATAGGCATAGACCTTCGCCTATGAATCTTATTTGACTTTCCTATAACTACATAATACTCATAGAATCAGATAAACTTGTCTTGTGATTCTACTTAGACGTGCCCGGAATTAAATGCCACGTGATATCCCCGAGACCGGCCAAATGCTTCCAGTAGTACACGGGTTTTCATATAGATAGTGGGGGTTCTCATATGTACCGGGGTTTCCAAATAGATTTATCCACGGCGATGGCAAACAAGTCCAAAGTATAAACAAATGAGATATAGTCCGTCCGTTACAGTCGAAGAAGACCTATGTAAAATCTTCTAACTGAACCTATATTCCATGCGCAGAATTGCACCAGCAGGTGCTTACTACAAGGTCGGAATACAATCCTCGACATGTGGCATATCTTCGTACCGGCTCGAGAGATAATTGATTATTCTTCGGAACAAACTTCCAGCTCTTGCCGCTCTCACTGGGTTCATGTGAGACTGGTCTAAGAATAAGTACGTCAGAACGAAGAACCTCCAGTCCTTCGGCTCGGACGAATAAACGCTGCTGCAAGACCACGCACTTTTAAACCGAGTTCGACCTGCCTCTCTAAGCACTTACACGTCGCGACGCGCACTAGTCCGTGGTTGTTTCGTTCTACTTTATGTAATTGAGCGCGCAAAATACTTCCCTCTATTTCATTTTTTCCACAGAAAAAAAAACATCCCGTTGAAATCCTCGAGACGACATTAAAGACCGTATACCACAGCTCGCTGTTCGCAGGATAAACATTCTTTCAGAAAAACGCCAACTGAACGATAAGGATCACTTGCAAAGGATCCGCCGAGTACGACGCATGGGCAAATGGAGTCGTCAGAAGCAGTTGGCATGAGTGTGATTCCGTAGAAATGCAGGCTTCAACAGTATAGGGTTCGTCGTGAGCACTTGATTCTTCCTTGGTACGATTTTCGTTGTGAGCACCTGGTCTAAGGCGGTATTTGGCGTCCAGGGGCTCATTAATCCTGGAGTAAACGACTTGGGAAAATTCGACACAATCCGGGAAGGGGAATTCTTCAGCTTCGGCTTCACAACAGCACGCGTCGAGAGCCTCGCATCCGGACGTAGGCGCTGGAGCTCACATTCGAACATCTGTACTCCTGAATAGTCGAAGCATCTGTCCGCAAGCGCATGGGCAACTGACAACGACCGGACAATTGCACTCTGAAATACTGCAGGACGCGCCACTGCCAACTCACGCCGGATGGATATCGCCTCTCTGATAGCAGCATAGGCATCCTCGTTGCGGAGCAGTGCGGCGTAACGATTGGCGGCATTGTGCAGTGCAGCTCCAACGAAGGGCGTGAATATCTGCGGCTGAATGGCGGCAAGCTCGCGGCTAAGACCCACCGCCTCCAGGACGTAATCCAGTGCTTGCTGCTCTAGCCCAGGGACTTTGCTGCAGCAGGTAGAGGCATTCAGAAGCGATACGGCGATGTCAGCGTTGAGTGAAGCGGTTACTTCCGGAATATTACTATCCCGCATATCCAATAGCATTTCCTTTGCCAGTTTCTGTCGGAGTGCCACCGCCTCGTTCGCACTGTCTAGTGCGGCAGAATAGGACCCACAATCCCGTAGGTAATTTGCTAAATTATTCAGCACAAGCGCTAGTTCGTATGCATACGCCCCAGGTTGGGCGGACTCGAGTCGTCGAAAGATGGCCTCCGCTTCTCTGGCATGGCGGAGGCACTCTTGCTGCCGCCTGAGCTTCTGCAACGAGACCGCGAGCCCGACAAGCGCCCTGCCCACTTGTACGCTCCCAGCTAACGTGCGTCCATATTGTCTCTCCCCGCTCTCGCATTCCCGATAGATGCGGAGCACCTGTTCATATACCTGTCGAGAGTCCTCGTATAGACCTAAATCAAGGAGCTGCGTCGAAAGGTGCTCCAAATCCGCAGCAATTTGCGCCAGAGGTGCTGAAGGCCCTTGATTTCGCAGGTCGCGGAGGATGCGCATAGTCACCATGATGGTATCGTCGGTTTGTTCGACGGGGTCATTGGCCAGTGAACGGTGTGCGCTACATGTTGATTCCGAAATAACATCCTGCAAAGAAATAGTCTGAGAGGCATCGTATGAGCTATCATTCTCTGCTTTCATGAGCCTTACAACGCTAGCAAGCGTTTCCACCTTTAGACGCAGGTATCGACTTTCGACTGCAGCTGGTGAATACGTGCTTAGTTCCTGTGATACAAACAACAAATATTCAACAATCATTGTATTCAGCGAAAAACGAAATTTGCTTACCGTCGAAGCCTGCGCTAAGGCATTTCTCATCTGCGAAGTCTCCATATCATCTACGCCCACTAGTGTTTCCGCATCTTTGGGGTCGGAGATGGCCTGTGATACCCGAATGGACAAATGGTCTTCTACGAAATCCAGCCGTTGATGAAGTTCTTCTCGTAGACGTTTCGCAGTCTCGGACATCTCAGCCACTGAGAGCTCGACCCGCGCAATTCCGGCAACCTGTGCATACGCAGAATCATCAGTAACCGGAATAAGAGCAACGGAACGGATTCTTACAGAAAATCTTTGATAGCAATGCAGCACGCGTTGATTTATTCGGTTGAGCTCAGCCTCGATATCTTCACTGTCTTTCCATATCATTGCTCTCTTTAGCCAACTGTACTTGGACATCGCCTTCAACATTCTTTGACACTTTGATAACGCGTGCTGAAGGTCTCTGAAGTGTTGAATAAGATGTATCAGCTGATGAATGTCCTGTTATAAGCAATACTACGCACCCTTCCAATGTTGAAATGGCGTCGCGAAGGTGTGGCGCGTCTACATCCGCCTGATGCCTCTCTGTCATTTGAAGAAGAGAATCAAGGCTCAAACTTATTCCGATAGCAGCTTCTTGTAATCTGCAACGATTTGCAGGGATCTATGAATGCTCAGATAGCCTAGTATGTAACCGTTACCGTTTTGCTCACCATATCTGCACTTTCCCTTAATTTTTTACCTAGTTCGACCAGGGCGACGATACTGGCAATAGTTCCTACGACTTCCATGTAGAAAGGGAGGGAGGTTGGTGAGGATAATCGAGGAGAGTCGCACGGACTAGCATTTTGACTTAGGACTAGCCCTTCATAAGTATGGCGATGCCACTGCCACTACACACCATTAGTGACATGTTCAGCATTTCGAGCCGTGGCTGACAACGCTTCGATGTTTTGGAGTAAAGCAAAGACGCAAATAAAGTGGCTATGAAATGATAACGACTATGAGAGGAATGAGGTTATACAGTAGGAGCAGGGGCTCGACAAAGAGTCGGGTTCGGTCACCAGAGCAGTAAGCTATTACCATTTGCCAATAGCATCTGGTCCAAATACTGCTGATGTCATCATCCCAGCTTGATCCGTGCTCGTTCGATGCTCCTGCCTTCCTTCGACGTCCACTTCTCATGCGTCCGTCTCAATATATTTTCAGTAATTGTCATAACCTTGAATCAATCTTAATTTATTCGTGCTCAAAAACATAGAACATGTTCAATGTCACCGCTTCTTGTTGGTGTACTCAGGACGATCATCTATCCTCAGCCAATTCTCAGTGGGGGTATTCCGTAACATCGCGCACCCTATTAGATGGGCTGAAGTTATAGCTCCTATGTAACTCTGGTAAGTTTTCATTTACAACCGTTCTGTTCGCAACATTATAATGTTTGCTTTTCGATGCCATCAATTACAGTTGCCAGTTTAGGACGCTGTCTTGGCCTTCATACCGGTTTACTTCATACCGTGTCATCTACTCCATGGTTATAAGGGTGTTATTGTCAGCCCATCTTACTTGAGTATGAGCATTAGATGGAGTTTGGTTCGCGCGGGAGCTTCGGGATGTTCAGTGGAGATATGAAGCACCGATGAAGCACGATATGAGTACCATGCACAATTGCGCTAATACGTACTATCAACTAATAAGGTAAAGCTTTACATGAGCCCTATTCCAAACTCTTTCTCGTAGCCTGTGTATAAAATGCAGGTAGAAATGGCGAGTTATCTTCATTTCTCTAGCTGAAGCGATCTCTTCAGCTCGAATATCATAAACCGTGAAGCTCTACTCCATCCTCAACTCCGTCCTCGCTATGCTCCTCCCCGTCCTAGGAAAGAACTTCAAGGCAAGCCCCATCTCCTATGCACCTATTTACCAAAGTCTTCATTTTTGCTCTCGCCTTTACAGATGAACGAATACCGCGGCACCAACTGCCAAGATGCGAGCTATACACACGAACGCGCGAGCATCTTCTGCAGGGACATAGACGGACCACGCATTCTGCTTATGTCAATCCGAGCTATGATAGTAATGTCGTCTTTGGGAGGTACGTTTTACATTTTCTGGGAGTTATTTAAGAGTATGTTTTGTTCATGGTTGGACAGCGGCCCCGCGTGCAGCGGTACGCTGCTTTATAGGATGGCGGCGTCCAAGTCGGGACAGTGCATCGCGTTGAGGTGGGGCGAACACAGTATGGGATTAGTGTAATGGAGTGAGATATGAAGACTTAGAGGACTTTAATACACGCAGCACATGAGATATTGAGAGATTTAAAATATAGGGCTGTTGTGGCTGAAGCCAGAAAGTGGTGGAATTAAGGTTTAAGATGGTACCACTCTACCGGGAATGCACTCCCCGGATATATATAATCGCAAATACATAAACCTTCACATCTCCACAGACAAAAGCGACTGCCGACAAGAGACACGATCAAATTCAAAACCTACGTGCAGGGTATTCAGTGCATATTACTCACAAATTGAACGTACTGGAGCTCTTCACATACGAGCAATCGCCGCTCGCGTAGATGATAGTCCAATCCGATTCAGGTTGCAAAGGAACGGTGGCTGGGCAATCATAATCTGTGTTAGTTGGCAAAGTATGCTTCCGTAAAGAAAATATACATGTCTCACAGTAGTTGGCGTAGATCTAGTGGAAGCCCACGACTCCAGTGGCAAAACAGATGTTCCACTGATTGAGGAGAGATGTGGGGAGGCGAGTGCGGTAAAAAAAATTCATGTTTTGCTCACCACGTCGGAGTCTGCCCCATATGATGACTCAAGTACAAATTTAGAGTAAGAGTCAGTGAAAAAGCACTGGATGGGGTTCCTGGTCAGCTATAGTAGACTTTTGTTATTAGAAGAGGTACCTTGAGAGAGAAGTCACAGAAACACTTACTTCCTGCTACCGCAACACTTCCGAAAACGAGCAAGCTACGAACATCATTTAATGAGCTGTCAGTCATACAATGAAATCTTAGAAGGGAGTACTATATAAGCCAGTAGCGAAAGTTTCAGTACCTATCTCTTGTACGAGTCCGAGTAGAGGAAAACCAACGATATCAGAGTTCTAAATACCCTCTTTCAATTGAGTAAATTCAAATAAATTCAAATAAAATTCTAAAGCGCACCTCCATCGTGGTACAAACATCTGATGCAGACACCACGTCCACATTAACGGGGAAAAAAAATTTCCAGCGCATTATTGAAATCCAAATTATACTTGAAATTTGCTTGAAGATTAGATGTCTTAGGATCCTTCCGAGTTTTCGACAGTCGAGAGCTTCTCATAAATAAGACACAGCATTTGACCCACTATAGTTATTTGAACGTCTGAGAAGGAGAGAAACAAATTTCAAAGAGACAACAAGCAGAGAAAGTGCACTCAAGGAGCACGAGAGAACTTAAATGGGCATATATGGACTTGAAGTTGGTCGAAGTTCAAGCCGGGACACGGAGGCTGATCGGGAGCTAATTACCAAACCCATCCTCAAACGTGCCCAAATTCCCACCCTCCCCAAACCGTCCGTGCACGCATCATCACCAAATCTGCCCCCCAACGCCACCGACCCGATCCCTCAGTAAAATCCTCAAGAACACGTCGAGATGGTGAGTCCGCGTTTCCCCCAGTGCTACCTGTATGCTGCCCGGGACCATTTGGCGCAAGAATGGGCGTTTTTAGAGCAGGAGGAGGGGTGGATGCGGCTAGGGCAGAGTGGATGAGGTGGGCTGGGCGGATTGGATAGATAGGCTGGAGATTTTTTGGGTCTTGAGTAGAAGGGCTCCCCATTGGTCCTGGGTGCTGCTGCTCATTTTGCCTCACTACTGTGTGCGTTTTGAACATTTGCTGACGACTTCTCTCCCCGTTCTGCGTTGTTCGGCATCCTTAGACGAAAGGTGCGTCCCTTAGCCGTTTTTTTCACCATTGAACTCAGGCTCATTTCTGCCCTTCCTTCTTCCAGGTACCTCGTCCTTCGGGTTCGTCTATCCCTCTCAAAATCCCTTATGCCCCGAATCTAACTTCATCGATTTCCGATAATCCAGTAAGAGACACACCAAGTCGCACACTCTGTGCCGGCGCTGCGGGAACCGTGCCTTCCACAGGCAACACAAAAGTGAGTCTTTCCCACCTACTTGTATTGCTTCCAAGTGTCTCATATACTTTTTCTTTTACGATAGCCTGCGCACAGTGCGGATACCCCTCCGCCAAGCTGAGGTCGTTCGAGTGGGGCCAGAAGGCTAAGCGCAGAAAGACCACCGGTACCGGCAGGATGAAGTACCTGAAGGAGGTGTCGAGGCGGTTCAAGAACGGCTTCAGGTGGGTGTTCACTTCGTTTTTTGCATGTTTCTGCGGGTCTGGTGGGATGCGGTGGCTGTTTTATTCGGTTCCCTAGGACAGGTTTGCTTTGCAATTGTGCCTTTCCGCACATTCATCGCACCCCGCCTGCCATCTCTCCTCACTATCTCTACAACCCCGTTGCTGACCCTTCTCTCCCTCCAACAGAGAAAACACCGTAGCGAAGAAGAGGACCAAGGCCACCACCGAGGCATAAGCACCCCTTGCTCTCCCCTTCTTGCCACCTACATCTCTCGACCAGCCAGCACCTATAGTTCATGCCTGTACCTGTACCATGAATGACACATGCCCTACCCCTCGTCGGTATCGCGCCAGACGGTGTGCGACCTAAAAATACAATCTTCATGCGCTATGCTATGTTCCTTCTTTTGATGTGCGTTTCTATTTGGGTGATTGTGTGAAAGCGGTGGGTGCTCGTTTTTATGTTCGGTAGTGGGCAGTTAGGGGCATGGACTGAGGACCGCCCTGTTGAATCTGTCGCGGTACAGCACGCTGATCCCACTTGCTGAGTGCTGAGCCCCCGTTCGTGGGGCTGACTGGTGTCCTAGTGCCCTGCCAGTTTTCGTGTTTCGTATGCGGCTACTGGCGTCGATTCTGCCTACGGAGTAAGCCAGCGGAGACATTGCCGTGTACAATGCATATTATTAAGTTATGTCGCTGCTCAGCAATTGATCTCGGGGGTCCATGAGCGTACCATAAGCAGCCCCAATGTTGTCTCTCCCAAGCTCTCCAACTGACGATCAACTCCTTGTAAGAACATCCTCATTCACGGCATTCATTAGCAACGGACATTGGACTATCTCAACTTCCCGCTGCTCCAACAGCCCATTCCATTGTATTTGCAGAATGTTCCTTAACAGATCCCGGCTCGGGTGCTGACCGGAACCAGTGCAGGCGCCGCAAATCTAACCATCCCACCTGACTCTTCCCTATGTAACAAGGTTGCAGAAGGTGTGCCCCTATTGCTATTTGAACGCCCTTCCCTGTCTAACTTGCTCTGACTGAAGGAATGTGAAGTACCCCGGCTGACTGGATTGCCTCGCAGTGACCCTATAGCGCTACGCAAATCGCACACCCCCTCGCGCGACGCGATCGTCATGTGCTCCTCGGCTGCTGAACAGAGCAGCAAGCTCACCACGGCTCACTCCCTCACAGGCCTTCGTACGGATTTTGCGCTGCGGGAGGGATCACGAGAGCTTGCACGATGAGTAAAACTCAACTTTCTTGGCATCCACTCTCGTTCTCTTGAGTCTTCCAAGTTCCAAGTTCCTCCTCCTTATGTTCGATCCTCATATGTGAATAATACGCCGAGAATTATTCACGGAGCTCTAGTGTTGAGTGTCATCGACGTGGTGGATGGGATGAGCGGAGGCAAGCAAGAGAATGCTCACAGAGGTCCCATTCACGCATGTCGATGCTTTGTAGTCTGTAGCTGGTTCTTTGGAATTGCGGCGGGCCAGGTAGTTCGCGTATGCGAAATTATGTCGGGATCGAATTTCGATGTATCACGGTTAGCTGGCAGACGGTGCTCGAGCGGCTCGTACATAGACATAGGTACATTGGCGCACAGCTCCTTCGCTCTCTTCTCTTTGCTGATGTGACCTAGTTCTTATTCAGCATAATACCCTTGCGCTGTCTCTACGTAGCGTACCGACACACAACCAAACTCGTTGAATCCTTCTCGACCCTCCAGTTTAAACGCCCCGTGAACCTTTCAACTGGCCACTTCCACCAATGGGCCAGCTCAGAGAACTTACTCCCCACCCTTGCCGTCTTTGAATCCCACGCCATCCCTGTCCATCCTCCCGTCATTATAGCATGTTCCAGCTCGTTAAGCATTATCCAGGAACGAGCACACACCGTATAAGTATCATTGGCACGAAAGCGCAGGTTATTAGGGCGAGGAGCTCAAATCATTGAGAAGGCTATTAGGACGAGGAGAGTGGCTCATCGTAGCTAGGAGCGCAGCACGAGGGAGCGGGGCTATACCTGTAAGGCGCGGTGCAACTCTGGAATAAGTCTCTGATATTTATATGTGGATCTTCGATACATGCCTAGCAAGTTTTCGCATGTCAGTATCGGCGTGACTGCGCTAGCCTCTAGGACATACAGTTATTCGTTTCCCGGTTGATAGGGAGAGTGTCGGATGCAAGCCTAATCATGCGCCAGTTCTATCTCTTTGCTGTTCGCTTCTCATGCTTCCGAATTCGCACTTTTCTGCGCTTTATTCAGGATTCCTTTGGTTGTGTATGGGGTGCTCGTGCTTATCCTGGCCGACGTGCTCATGTTCATGCTGTCATATTGGGCCGCGTTCGGTTGATTCTCGCGGATTCGTCCTCGCACATGCAGATGGATCTACCCTCGCTCTTTCAAACAGGCCTGCTTAAACTGATTCCGACAGGGTATCGCAGGGAGGAAGGGTTTGGTAAGCTTGCACGGTTGGAACGGCGGGCTAGTTCAACGTCGACGATCGGTTTCTTGTACCACATTAGCGGTGGGATATAAGCGGGAAAATAGCTCTGTTTGCGAGACTCTGTGCTCGTCGGAGTCGTCATCGATGTTGAACATATGGGGTGGGGACGAAGGTGAGAGTTGGTTGTAAGATTGGAATCACAAGAGACGAAGGAGGACCGGCCCGAATCATCCGGTATATGTCAGCAGTTTTGGTTAGACAGGTTTGCCAAATAAATTCTACGCAGATTTCAATTTTCAACACATCCTTGTTGCATCCTTTGTTGAAATAAACGACGCACGCCGACGACAGTACGTTTGAACTCTATAATGATGGGGGGTTTCCAGAGGCAAACGGATAATATACGCATCACTATATTACACTATATATACTATAGACTATGAAACAAGTACACAAATGAGGATAAGTACAAAAAGCCACAAAAATGTAAACTAAATAAGAACAGGTTTCTGCGGAAATGTAATACATTGCGATATGCTCGCAAATAAGCATCAATAATTCCAACATCCTTGACGCATCGGTATCCTCCTCCAAGTCGTATCATGTATTGTCCTTACTGCTACAAAAGCTTACTATTGACGCGCTTCTACGAGAAGCATGATTGAATCTGGTGCATGTCTGCCGTGTCCATTGTACTCGCCTATCCGATCTTGGATTCGCTGCAAATTGTCTTTTCGAGGTGACATATTCTACGCATAAAGGCAAGTATCTCAAGTTCATTGCTTCGATCCTTCGATCCTCACGTAGATCTGTCTGTAATTTGACGACATCACAACTTACTTGATTCATGGCAATGCATGCATAATAATAACTGTTTCTAATGGTCTAGAAGTTCTACGAACATGGCACATCCTAATAAGTACATCAAATCATGATTCATGTATCGTGCTCAAAGCTTGGCTAACGTATTGCCAGATAGGTTGTCACATAGAAGAGAAAATAGATCTCTCCATGTATATCGGACGATTACCAGTAGTTGTTGGCTTATCACTGTATACCAAACACTAGCTTGAAGATTGTACAATATCCCGTGATATATTCAAATTTTCGCACTCAATTTTTTGCATCGGACGCCAGTGAAGAGGCTTTATGAAAAAATAGTAGCTCAGCAATGGTCATAACAGCGCCCTAGCCCATCGAACGTGCTAGTATATATGCTCAATGCTGACATTGACAGTTCCCAACTGCTAAAGAAGATATATTTAACCAAAGCTTGGCTTCTACAATGGCATTTTGCTCCAACCTGAGGCTCACCTGACTTGATTCTCATTGTCATTCTTGTACAGAAGTATTTGTCTGATTCCTCGGAAGAATGCTATTAGGTTTAACAACAAGTACAATTACACCAGCTACTACTTAAGATCACGATCCGTTATCAGCATAGCTGTCTTTCGAGTCCCCAGGAGCCTGTAGACATCGTTCCATTCAACGAGACCATAATGCTTTGTATTCCCCGGTGTGGTCTCGAACACTTGTTGTGGTTTCTACTACTGTTGAGTGCCTTTGTCGCTCAGGCAACCTTTTCCGGGGCTGTCTTTCCTCTATTCATCGATCCAGGCAATAATTGTACTGGATGGACAGATATTGTATCGACGTGAGTGCCATTTTAGATAAATATAGGTCCATCGGACACTACTTACCGTTTGTCTTATATACGCCATTAGAATCCACGATCCCGGAATCATACCTTTCTACCTGGCCATTAATCCGAAAAATGGTCCAGGCGGTAGTCCCGGCAGCCAGCCGAGTACTAATTTTCAAATCTGCATTGCATCGCTCAAAACTGCCGGCGCTGCTCGTGGAAATGTTAAAATTCTCGGATACGTTGCAACTGGTCTTGGAACGACTAGTACCAAGAAAGTTAACAAAGATATAGACACTTATTCGCAATGGAATACCGCTTATCGACCAGATGGCATCTTTTTTGATCAAGTCGCTACTGCGAGCAGTTCATTGTCTCTATACCAAAACTTTGCATCTAGAGTTCATCAAGACTTCGGGACCAGTTTTGTGCGTATTTCACCTGTATCTTTAGTGAAAGGTTGTCCAATATCGTTCAAACTTTTAGATTATTCTTAATCCAGGAGCGAACCCACAGACAAGCGGATATTTCAATATTTCCGATCTCATCGTTACGTTCGAAGGTCTATACAATGATTTCAAGTGCGTATTTCTCTCCTCTGGGAATCTCTAATGTGTCTACTTAACCAAGCTATATTCTATAGCGTCTCCAATCTTAACATCAGTGCAGATAGGCCTTCCCACAAGCAGGCTGTCATTCTGAATACTTCTCCTACTGAAATTTCGATCCCATTTGTCGATCAGCTTACTGGTATCACACAAGTGGGTGCATCTTTCATCACCAACTTCCCACCAGACGAGGCTTTCGAAAAGATTCCTACTGTATGGAATGATTTTGTTCAAAATCTTGTAGTCTCTCAAAGTGCATGAGTATTTTTTTAAGCACCGTACATATGATTTAAGAGTACTGTCATTCTTATTACTATACTAGTAGATTATACTGAAATCTCACCAAGCGTAAGGCAAAGGATGGCAGTGAAACTGCATCTTATGGGCTCATACTCTATATTCCCAAGAATATGAGTATTGTTGATTGCACCTACACAATCTTCATCTAAGCACACACCCATGCTGTGATACATTGCCGCTGGAATTAGAGCTTACCCACTCCACCGTCAAATTAAGCGTCTTGAGTATCTCTAGCCGCTCCCTGATCCTCCATCGCAGCAGGAGGCGAAGGTCACCTTCTGCAAATGACAACCAGGTGCGCAATCGTCGTCACTATTCTATCCCAAGTCTATTGCTTGACGGCGCCGCAGGAATTCGAGCAGCATGTCGTCGAGTGTCTCCGCCCCCCGATTGCCAGTTAAATTCTACCTGCATGATAGTCAAGTTGCATAGAAACGGAACGATGGGTAAAGGGCTCGTAAAGCGGGCGCTGTCATTCGTGAGATTAGTAGTATCATTCAGTTGTGCGAGGAAGTGCACTGCGTTGTCCTTGACGACGGTGAAGCTCTCGAGGTGCCCACAGGGTACCATTAAATGGCGAAGGAGTACTTTCTTGACCTCTGCAGGCAGTATATTCCAGAGCTCAACATGGAGATGTTTCGTGGACGTGAGTGCATCCTCAGCAGGCAGGATGTCGCCCAGGCTGCCGAGGATCCTAGAAGGCCCAAGCGTTGCCATTCAGTGTAATGTAGTTGATGTCGAGATGCGATGCGCTGTTGGTCGGGTCCTCTGTGCACGCGAGGTTAGAAACGCGCACGATAGCACGGGAAAGTATGATGTAGAGCATGGTTCGGTGCGTCGCACAAGGCCAAGCGATGATATGTGTGTCGATAGCAGTGAGCATGGTAGAGAAGGAAGAGGCAGTGTTGGAGGGGGAAGAGTACGTGGTGAACTTCAGAGAACAGGGGTGTGAGGAGGTTATGTGTTCCAGGAAAGTTGCTGTCACGGCGACAGAGCTTTGTAGACTGATCTCGGTAAGCACGAGGAGATACAAGGGGCTGAAGGGGGGAGAAATGGGAGATGTTTCAGAGTGGAAGGAGCGGAAGGCGTTGCCGAGCTTGAGCAGCTCCTGGTGCAGCATGTACTGCAGAGCGTCGAGCCAGTCTGTCACGGTTTTCATACGCGCTGATGGGATATAGGTCACGCTGAGGCACATAAGGCTTTGCATGGGTGGGGAATGCAGGTCCATTGAGCAGTAGTATGGTTCGAATAGCGCAGCTTTGGCGTGTGTCCGTCGAACAGACCCGTTGGCGGGATGGCAGCCGCCCTGCTAGCTGAGTCGTCAGCGTCAAAGTCGACCTCACGGACCTCAAGTACAGGTGCGAGCTACTCAAGCTGAGGAATAGACTCTCTGTAGATGGTATCCCGGCAATTTCGAAACTCTGCGCACGAGATTGTACACCAGATGCCAACTGAACGCATGGACCATCGGCTACCTTCAGGTCCAACAAACCACCTTCTGAATCTTCCATGCATTATAGTAGAGAGAAACCTTAAACGGCACTTCCCCCAAGCGATGTAGCTGCTCTTCGATACAGATGAACTGGTTGTGCATGAAGTCCACTATCATGCTCCAGAGCCTTGGGCAGCTAAGCACCGCCTGTCGCTATGTGTGGCATACTCATCAGCAAAAGTGCATAGACCAGGTATTGCGAGGTCATATTTGCGTATTCCCACGAACTTGGTAGCTGTCACGAACCGAACCGGAGGCGTCCCGGAGGTCACGTGATTCGCGAGTCCCGATGATGGAACGAAGACAGAGTACCGAGGTGTAACTCGGAGGGTGCCTGAATGAGTCGGAGGTGCAAGGACATAACCCTGTGGAGACCAGGACTTGGCTTCAGCTTATAAGAAGC